>JAQQSV010019654.1:0-11147 GCA_028646515.1 Pseudochirops corinnae | reverse complement strand
ACATGTTCAGCCTGTATTTGATTGCTTGTCCTTCCAGTGGGGGTGGGTGACAAGGGAGGAAGAGAAAGAATCTAGAATCTAAAGTTCTATAATCAAATGTTAAAAATATATATCTATATATATATGCAATTATTATTATTATTATTATTATTATTATTATTATTAACTACATCCAACTGGAACTTGAGATACACAGGCACTGTGGTTGGGAGATCCATCCTGTCCTACCGGAAAGTCAGAGGGGTGAGGGGGGAAGACATAGGAGAGAATAGATTGGGGGAGGGGGACTACACTGGGATGGCTGTTTTGGGGTGGTGGGTAGGGGAAAGATGGGGAGAAAATATATAACTCAATATCTCGTGGAAATGAATGATGTAAAATAAAAAAAAAAAACTAGCATTATCAGGTTCTCTGCACCCCGCCTAAACCACCACAATCACACTGCATCTGCCTCACTTATATGGGCAGCTATAGCATCTATGTGGAACTCGATCTCTGATCTTGTTAATAAGACTAAAGTCTCCATTCCAGGGCTTTTGAGGGATCTCTACCTTATAGAAACCTTAGGAAAAATAATGAATAACAGATTGTTTTAAAAAATACAGGAGCATTTCGGATGTAACAGTATCTAGGAGAATTTAAAGAAGTAAGCATAAAACACCAAATCTTACAGAAGTAGAAATCTTGATTCAGAGATCCTATAGGATTACTGACCCTTGTACTTTCTGTGAAATAAAAGAAATCTCATATTTCATTAGATACTAATATCAACTATGTTTATTTCAAAAAGAATATTTAATCCTATCTAACTATATCCACATTTTACAGCTGCTGATACCAAGTTACATTACTCTAGCTGAGGTATAGAATACCCCACCCCCCCCCCCACAATTTTGTTTTAAATCCATTTAACCACACTAAGGTTTACCCATATCTCAGGCATTATAATAAATTTCCTGGACCAGGTGGTATTAGGTACTGAATATGGAAAAAGATTAATCCAGAAGGACACGTTAATAACTATTATTTTTCACATTTCACACAAATACAGAGTGTTATAAAAGAAATGATAGCTTTCCAATATCATTCGAATCTGTAAGAAAGTGACAAGAATCTGTCATCCAACTGAAGGCTCATATTTCTTAGCTGAGCTTATCAAAAGGATCAGTTCCCTAACTGAAGCATTAGAAATGTACATATCACCACTTTCCAGAAGGGCTTTCATGCTAACTGATGACTTGTTGAATACAAAATTTCTCCGTGGTTCATCACTAATTACTGCAAATATAAAAAGAATAAGTGGAGTGGTCTGCTTGGATCTGATGACTGCTGTAGTTTAATAAACATAAAACCACCTGGATGGCATGGAAATGGGCCAGCTGACACAATGAGAACATTATCACACAAAGGCCATTGAGATAATAAGACTTCTATCCATTCCATGGATGGTTTTCCCCAAATAGCAAAATTTGGACTAGGGTAAGGAAAGGTTACCCTCTCAGTACTATATTACTTAATTAAACCCTGGAAGTGGTGATCCACCGTGAGGACAGGTGTAGGTCATGAACTATATGGCAGAGAAATCAAAATCCTGGCATATGGGGACACTGTAGTCATAGTAGCCAACACCTTGTACTTTGAAAAAATTCTGGAAAACGTGAATTAGATTGCCACATGAGCAGGGCTACATATTAATGCAACAAAATATGTGCCCTTATTTCTTGCTAGCCCCCCAAATGGTAATCTCCATTCAATCCCAGGTTCAAATATAAAGTATTTCCATGATATTGAAGGAGAGTCCATGTGTCTACCTCAGAATGTCTATGAGATTCCATATCATAATTTTAACCAGTAATACTGTTTTAAATATGACATCTGTTTTGGACTTACTATAAAAGTTGAATCTGAACCCTGGCAGAAATTACATGTGATGAATAATTTCATTTTATCCTGCACCTCTTTTCATTTTAAGAATGGTGTGTTTCCCAAGAGTACACCAAGGTGGTGAGACAACTTGGATAGATTAAAAAGAATGTCAAGAGATAGCTGAATGTTTCTCAAACAGCTAGTATTGAACTCTAGTCATATTCCTTTCCTTACTAAATGTGGAATACAAATTTGCTGACATGAGTTGTATCAGTGGATATTAGACAAGTAGTTCAAAGGAGGAGGTCATTGGCCTCAATGAACCTAGGTCTCCTTTTTCAGCATTTTTTCAAGTGATGTGATAAGGTTAAGCAAACCTCTGGTTAGAGGACCTTGACACATATTTGAATGGTTCAATGCAAAATGATTTTAGCAATAAGAATACAGTCACATTGGACATCTGGTCCCAGCTGCAGGTAGTACAATGATAGCTGTCCTTGAAGATCCAAATTGAGTGGAAAGTATTTATTTTAACTTTATGCCTTAACCAAAGCCCTTTGGCTCCAGAGAAGTTGAGAGGATTTTTATTTTTTTTTAAATTAGACATCTTAAGCAGATTAGTGAAAACCATATGACTACAAGAGCACACCTGAGGTCCAGGTGAATCTTATTGTTCTGGAGTTAGAACAGAGAATTACCCGATTCATTCAAAGTGCCTCTTCTAAGAACTTAATGCTGCCATTATTGATATCACTAGACCTTTTGAGAATGGATACATTGCTTTGGAATCATGTAAAGATGACAAAATTATAAAATAAAGAATACATTAGCATCTGGCTGCAGAAAGCTTTAGAGAAGAAAATATTGCCCTGACTATGGGGTGCTGGGAGGTTGGGACCTGGACAAACATACCATTGTCCAAACTGAAAATTGGCAAGAAGTTCATACAAGTCTTCCCAGGTTTCTCTGAAACCGTATTCATTGTTTTTTACAGCCTTAATAATATTTCATCCCACATTTAATCGATTGAGAAGAGCAAGGAGAACAATTAATACAATAATATTGTAAATGAATGGCTTTTACCACTATAAATCATCTTAAGTTGTATCTTTGAATCTCTCATTGCCCAGCATTTAAAAGACCAAATCAGAAGTAAACCATCATGGGATCCTTGGCAGCAGAAAAAAATGTTAAGACTAATAGAATAATTTGTTCTGTGAAGCTTTAATTCAGTTAAATGGTCTCACCTTGAGAGTCACATGTGGCCTTGAGGCTGCAGGTTCCCCATCCCTGGATAAGAGAAAGCATGAAAACTTGGACAGACTAAATTATACATGAGTAATAAATGAGGAACTTCCACAAACAAGTCTTTTTTGCTCCGTGAGAAAGACTGAGGACATATGTGTCTTAGGTTATTTTGAGTTGACCCCAATGGCTTAAGATCTCTGGCATTTGCCAGAAAGGAAAGTGTGCCTAAACCAAGAGATACTCCCCCTCCAAAATTCCTACATGCAGGCAGGAAAAAGCCTGGGTTTCATATACGTGAAGGGAATATTTCTAGAACAGAGACACATTTTTCAAAATATAAGTTAAGGCAAAGAATCCCTGACAAGTTCTGATTACAGACAAATACCAAAGCCAGAAATTCAAGGCCATTATTATGACAATGTAATTGCTATAACCCATCAAGTTTTACAACATTTGAGGGTTTTGTGGGTATTTTTTAAGGGTTAACAAAGAATGATTAGATATATTAATCCACCTCCAACATGTTGTGGGATGGAGAACAAAAGAGGGACTTAGTAGCATCAACCAAAGTTTGCAGTTAAGAGATTATGTTTTGTCTAGGGATACTCAGCAACACATGAAGAAAGACAGTTCCAAGAGCCTTCAGAAGGACCCAAGGACATAGGCACATCAGCTCTCTCCCTTACCCATGAATTCCTATCAATATACATGACACATTGCCAGGATGAAGAAGAGACAGTTCCAGAGCAAAGGCAGTCTTTCCCAATAAAAATTACCCCACTCAATATGTATACACACACACACACACACACACACACACACACACACGTATATGTATATTGTACGATATCAACTAAGCCGAGAAGGCTTGGTTATTGTTATACTATCAGATTTCAGTACTTTTGACCTCATGTATGAACTCATACATACCTTTTGACCTCATTCTAAGAGTGCCAAGAACCATTTTCTCTAGTCTGCTGCCTCCCCTCTGGACGATCCCAGGTGAACACCAAGGGTGAGTGGAATGTTGGTGGGAAAGCACCCACCCCAAAAGCCATCCGTTCTGAAAAAGAAAAAGTCAACTGTGTTCTCTGGTTAGCTGAATTCAAGTCCATGACAGCATTAAATAGAAAATTTGTCTCCCATGAGAAGAGGAAAGCCTTTCAGAGAAATTTAAAGAACTAGATGAAAAAAAGTTCAAGGAAAGTGGTTCAATTCTCTAATAGATTTGGGAGATGCTAAGCAAGCAATGAGACTAGCTGAGAGGGCATTTGTGTAGAACCCCCAAAATCAGTGTATTGGCTGTATGCCAAATTGAATATTCCAAAGACCACCATGCACAGGGTACCCAATGTGAGTCACACAAGTATGCTTACTAGGTTACAACTGTTCAGATGTCACAAAAAGATCACTATTCAATATCATGCAGCACCTCGCTGGACTTCTGAGGAGAGGTGGCACCGCGTGGCTCCTGTGCCATCTTCTCCCAGGCCAGCAAGAGGTGTCTATGGAGCTGCCACTGAGGCTTGACTGTATGGTGAGGATGAGTCAGAGGAGCATGATGACCACATTGGCACTGGAAGAGGTGCGAAAATAAAGGATAAGCAAACTTATTTTGTAAGACAACTCTTCAATCAAGTGTAATATTTTGATGGTGGTTGGCATCCAAGCCCTTGGTGTTCCCACTATGCCAGTAGTCACCGTAGATCATAGCCAAAGAATCTGAAGTTTGGGCTTGCAACCTGGACAAGGAGATGAAGAAGATTCAGCAGGTAATATGGAAGTACAATTACGTTGCCATGGACACTAAGTTTCCAGGTGTTATTGCAAGACCTATTGGAGAATTCAGAAGTAATGCTGACTATCGGTACCAACTATCGAGATGTAATATAAAACTGCTAAAGATAATTTAGCTTGGATTAACATTTATGAACGAGCAAGGAGAATACCCTCCAGGAACTTCAACATGGCAGTTCAACTTCAAGTTTAATTTAACGGAGGACATGTATGTCCAAGATTCCATCGACTTCCTAACAACCTTTGGAATCCAGTTTAAAATGCATGAGGAAGAAGCGATTGAAACACAGTATTTTGCACAACTTCTCATGACATCGGGTGTCGTGCTGTGTGAAGGGGTCAAATGGCTTTCATTTCACAGTGGTTATGACTTTGGCTATTTAATCAAGATCCTGAACAACTCTAACTTGCCTGAAGAAGAGCTGGACTTCTTTGAGATCCTCCGACTGTTCTTTCCGGTCATCTATGATGTCAAGTACCTCATGAAGAGCTGCAAGAATCTCAAGGGTGGCCTGCAGGCTGAGCAGCTGGAGTTGGAGCAAGTAGGACTACAGCACCAGGCAGGATCCAATTCCTTACTGACAGGAATGGCCTTTATCAAAATGAGAGAAATGTTCTTTGAAGATCACATCGATGATGCCGAGTATTGTGGGCACTTGTACAGCCTTGGTTTGGGCTCCTCCTATGTGCAGAATGGTACGGGGAATGCACATGAAGAGGAGGCCAGCAAACAGTCATGACATGACATGGATGGACAACAGGCCTTGGTGTTTGGAGCTACACATATGCTTGTATATAGGCTTTATCTCCAGTTAAATCCCTTGGACAGTAGAAAATAAGGCTTTTTCTTTTTCTATCCTGCCTTCTCAAGCCATTTTCTCTTTTGTCTTTCGGTACTAAGTATGACCATTCCTTCCACAGATCCTGATGAGTAGAAGAGTCTTCAGGTTAGATTTGGCTGTATAATTAATCCGTCTGTTAGCAAGCATGTGTGGCCAAGGGGAACATCTGCATCGTACTCAGTATTTTGGTAAACATATCTAGTTGGTCTTAATTCGTACCCCACACCTCTCCCCCCATTCCCAGATTAACAAGCACTGACTGTAATGTATTGCCCTGTTTCATGTCTTTCCCTTCCAGTATCCAAAAGTTTTAGCTATTTGAGATTGCGGACCATCAATTTTGCACCTTAGAGAGTGACTCCAGATCCATCATTTCAGTAGCACCTTGGGTTTTCCTCGCTGTTAGCCTGAAAGTTGATCATTTGCCAGTTTTACACAGCACTTTCTTGTTTTCGACCCATGGAACAGAGTCTGTTTACTGTGCTGCAAATTGTTGACTTGGCAAAGCTCTCCCGAGAGGGAAAGAAGGGCTCCTGAGGAGTCGAGCCCTGCTTGCTGTCCCTGGAGCTTTGGAGCCCCACTCACCAGGCCCAGTGGGTTTGGAATCAGTCTCCGAATGGGCTTTGGGACTGAAAAAGTGCTTGGCGGCAGCTTCCTGCCTATGTGCCAGAGCTGCCAGCACCCGTGTGGCATGGCCACGTCTTTGACTTGGTCCGCTTCCTTGCTCGCTTTTACCATCAACTTCCCACCTCCATCCCCCCAATTCCCCATAATAGAGTCATATTTACCAAGCCCTTGTTTTGGTGACTCCACAAGTCAGTAAGTCCAAAGAGAGCAAGTCACCTTAGGTATGTCTTACACCAAATTAAATTAGAAGAGACGAGATTATGCTTTTGTAATTGATACAAAGACAAAAATGATTAAGAGATTTGTTGTAAAACAACAAAACGACAAGACAAGTTAGCATGAATAAAGTCACATGAAGAGTGTAATGCTTGTTTATTTTGTGTGTATATCTTTGCAATGTATTTTCTATATATTGACAGAATAACTATGAAATACTTCTTATTCATGTAGACAGGAGCACATGAGCAGGCCAGAGCATGTGAAGGAAAACTTTGGTAATGGGTAACTTAAATATGATTCAGAAATGATGATGGCTGGCAAGTCATGGTGTGTGGGTGTCACCTGTACTTAATTCAAGTCATATTATCTATTTGCCAGATTGGCTTGTTCCCTTGTACTTTAGTATTCCTTTCTTGTTGACTTACAATGTTGTAACTGGGTGATCCTTCTTCAGAAAAGTTACTTGCAAAACAGAAGGTATTATTTATTTTTAAAGCTTTTGTAAATAAAGACTTCAAAAAATGTTTTCTTACATCTAAAAAAAAAAGATTACTATTCAAGGTTAGACTTTTGTCAACTGATGAAATAAAAAATTGAAAGTTCCAATGACCCTCCGAACAAATTGACTTTTTCTGATCTAGCCACTTTTCACAAAAGTGGCTTAGTTAACCATCATAATTGCCACATCTGAGGTACAGAAAAGCTTCGGGACATCTGGCGACATGAGATAGACTCCTCAAAAGTTAAAGTTTGGTGCATCATTAGGAAGTCTTGCAATGTTGGTCATAAAGGTGACTGAAGCAGATGGTATGGAACACTTAGAAATTGGCCAGATACCAATACCATCCACTGCATCTCAAATCAGTGCCAATCGTCTTGACTACATCTTGCCACTAGACTTTGACTTTAGAAGAGGAAGTAAGGCTGATAACTCTGTGGAATTCTGCCTCACTGAAAGCCAATTCGCATATGAGTCAAGACATCAAGCTAAGATTGGTCCTCTTCAGAAATGACGTACAAGCAACAAAAACATATGTGGATGTAAAATTAGAGCCTTCCTAAAATTTAAGAAACACGGTATTGGGGCAGCTAGGTGGTGCAGTCAATAGAGCACCGGCCCTAGAATCAGGAGGATTTGAGTTCAAATTCAGCCTCTGTCTGATTAAGGAGGTTCAGAATTCGTGTCATTGGAACACTTGGCAATTTAAAAGATCCAATATAGTTTATTTAGAATATAGGCAAATGGGAAGGAAGCCAGAGATAACAGACTAAAGGCTTCAGAATACAGAATAGTAAAATAAGAGCAACTATGATTAATATATATATGTGTGTGTGTGTGTGTGTGTGTGTGTGTACACACACACATACATACATATCCACAATCATCACCAATGTGGGGAAGCACCAACACCTAACCACCCATCAGGGTCACACTTGGGCCAGTCTGGGCTACAACTGCATAGTAGAATATATCTATACATATTTACAATCATCATCTATGCAGGGAAGCACCAAAACCTGACCACACAAGCTGGGGAATCCCGGAAAAAGCCAACAGGGTTCCACTTGGGAGGATCCCAGGAGTAGGGCAGTTAACCATATCTCTTCTCAAGGTCCTGGCCAGGGTCCCAGGAGAAGCAAAGCTCTCATGTTCCCAGGATTTTCTGTTCCAAAACAACTGAGGGTAATAGAAAGTTCCTATTGAGTTGGGGCCTTGGTTTGTATAATCTTATTTCTTACAGAGGGGCTTACCTTGCCCGTTCACATGGCCTTAAGATTATACAAAGCATAGGCCATTCCTGCAAATGGGGTCATGGACATACATATACATATAGATATAGATAGATAGATATACATATATATATACACACACACACAAATATACATATACATATAAATATATACATACATATACACACATACACATTCCTTATCCTAAAGTATATACGGATATTACACAAAAATAAAAGGATTAACAATATGCTAAATAATAGATCATACTAGTGGTGATTGTTTCTGAAGTGATTAAAAGAGAGGCCTCTAATAATTTATTAGCAATTATATGGGTTTGTATTTGATGTTCATTGAGCGCTCATTGATTTTTCTCCAATAGTTTCCTCAGTTCCCAGGAAGAATTCAACAATAGAAATTAAGGGCTCAAGGGAAAGATAGACATGAGGTAAAAGCAAAAGCTTAGGGATCCATTCAAGATTAAGAGTATCCTCTTGGGGGATGGAGTCAAGATTGTGGTGTAGAAGCAGCAAAAGTCTGCAGCTCTCCCCTTAACCATTTCAAATACCTACAAAATAAGACTCTAAACAAATTTTAAAGCTCCAGAACTCACAAAGTGACAGAGAAACACATCTCCCACTGAAGGCAGCCTGGCAGGCAGATGGGAAGGGGTTCATCATAGTGTGCTGGGAGCTCAGACCAGCACTGCGTGAAAAGTAAAATAAGAGCAACTATGATTAATATATATATATATATATATGTATGTATACACACACATGCGTACACACACATGTGTACACACACATGAGTACACACATGCATACACACGTGTACACACATATGTGTATATGTACACACATATGTGTGTATTAATATATATTTATATTTATAACTATGATTAATATATATTATATATGTGTGTGTGTATACACATGCACATACATACATATCCACAGTCATCACCAATGTGGGGAAGCACCAACACCTGACCACCTATCAGGGTCCCACTCGAGATAGGCAGGGCTCCAACTGCTTAGTGGAATGTATCTATACATATTTACAATCATCACCTATGTGGGGAAGTACCAACATCTGACCTCACAAGCTGGGGAATTCCGGGTATAGCCATCAGGGTTCTACTTTGGAGGGTCTCAGGCAAGATGTCTCCTCTGTGGGTGAGGTCCTAGGGCCACCAGAACAAGCTGTGGCTGGAGTGAAAATCACTGGCAGCTGTGGTGTTTTCCAGAATTTCAAACCCATAAGAAACAAGGACTAAGTGAAAGGTCAGTGGAACTCAGATAAATTCAGGGAAGAGGGTCTGGCTAAGTGCCCGAGAGCTAGGAGTGGCTGAAGTGCAGACCCTGCAGCCGCCTCCATGTGACTGCTTCAGAAGCTCCCAGCCTGCAGATTGCAGGGGGGGCAAGCTATCATTCAGAGGCTAAGTGCTCTTGCCTTGAGCTGCCTGGATGAGATTGCAGTCTTGGGTGGTGGTCCTGAGGTACGTTTTCAGTGAGCCAAAGCTGGTGGGGGCTGCAGAAACAGTGGCCTACTAATAGCTTTGGCAGCTATGAAAACCCCAGTCATTTGAGACAGAGCTCCCCCCCTGAAAGCAGAGTTCTATTGAACCTAAAAGTCAAGTAATTGACTGGAAACATGAGCAGGCAAAGGAAACGCAGCAATGCAACTTTAGATTCCTTTTTTGGGGATATAAAGGATCCAAGCATGGAATGGGAGGAAGAAAACACAGTCAGAACTTCCACACCAAAAGCTTCCAAGAAAAATGTAGACTGGTTGCGAGCCATAGAGCAGCCTAAGAAGGATTTTTAAAACCAAATAAGAAAAGTGGAGGAAAAACTGGGGAGAGAAATGAGAATGATGCAAGAAAATCATGAAAAGAGAGTCAACAAACTGACTGAAGAAAATAACACCTTAAAAATTAGATTAACTCAAATGGCAAAAGAGGCCAATGAGGAGAAAAATGCCTTAAAAAGGCAAATTTGCAGATGGTAAAAGAATCTCAAAAGCTCACTGAAGAGAATAATTCCTTCAGAATTAGACTGGAGCGAATGGAAGCAAATGACTTTATGAGAAATCAAGATACTATTAAACAGATCCAAACAAATGAAAAATAGAAGGCAATGAGAAATATCTCCTTGAAAAAACCACTGACCTGGAAAACATCCAGGAGGGACAATTTAAAAATTATTTGACTACCTGAAAGTCATGATCAAAAAAAGAACCTAGAAAACATCCTTCAAAAAATTCTCAAGGAAAATTGCCCAGATATTTTAGAACCAGAGGGCAAAATAGAACTTGAAAGAATTCACTGATCACCTCTTGAGGAAGATCCCCAAAAGAAAACTCCTAGGAATGTTGTAGCCAGGTTCCGGAATCCCCAGATCAAAGAGAAAATATTACAAGCTGCCAAGAAGAAACAATTTGAATACTGTGGAAACACAATCAGGATAACTCAGGATCTAGCAGCTTCTACATTAAGTGACTGAAGGGCCTGGAATGTGATATTCTGGAGATCAAGGGAGGTAGGATTAAAACCAAGAATCACCTAACCAGCAAAATTGAGTATAATGTTCCAGGGGAAAATATGGTCATTCAGTGAGGTGGAGAACTTCCAAGCATTCTTGATGAAAAAACCAGAACTGAATAGAAAATTTGACATTCAAATACAAGAAGCATGAGAAGATAAACATGGAAAAGAAATCATAAGGAACTTATCAAAGTTGAACTATTTACATGCCGACATGGAAAAACAACAATTATAACTTATGAAACTTTTCTCAGTATAAGGAAAATTGAAGG
>JAQQSV010019653.1:0-11147 GCA_028646515.1 Pseudochirops corinnae | reverse complement strand
CAAGGCACGGGCATTCCTGAAAAACAAGCCTGGTGCCACAGGCTCCACGTGACCATATTGAGTCTATTAGGGAACAGAGTATACTTTCAAATCTGGGAAGGTTCTCAGAGTCACGTAGCCACTTTAGCAAAGGGCCTAGGGGCAGGGAAGATCTTCAGATTCTCATAACATAAATCTATACAGACTAGTTAATTGGTTATTGTTCAGTCCTTTCAGTTCTGTCCAATTCTCTGTGACCCCATTTGGGGTTTTCTTGGCAAAGATACTGGCGCGGTTTTTTTATTTCCTTTTCCAGCTCATTTTACAGATGAGAAAACTGAGGCAAACAGGGTTAATTAAGTGACTTTCCCAAGGTTACACAGCTACTAAGTGTCTGAGGCTGGATTTGAACTCAGGAAGATGAATCATCCTGACTCCAGACCTGGTCTTCTATCCAACCACCTAGCTGCCCACACAAGCTATGCACAGGATAAATAAGAGATGACGAAAAGAGAGTAGGCACTTGAATGAAGTGGGGTTGGGAAAGGTTTCTTGGAGAAGGTGGGATTTTAGTTGGGATTTAAAAGAAGTCAGGGAGGTTGGTAGTTGGACATAAGGAGGAAGAACATTCCAAGCAGGGCAGATTTCCAAAGAGAATGCCCAGAGCTCCCAGATGGAGTATCTTGCTTGTGAAATAGCAAGGAGGGTAGAGTCATTGGATCAAAGACTATATGGCAGAGTATAAGGTGTGAGAAGACTGAAAAGGTAGGAGGGGACTAATGATGAAGGGCTCTGAATGCCAAACAGAATTTTTGTATTTGATCCTGGAGGCAATAGGGAGCCACTGGAGTTTGTAGAGTAGAGTGACATGGTTGGACCTGTGCTTTAGGAAAATCTCTTTGGTGGCTGAATGGAGAATGAATTGGAGTGGAGAGAAACTTGGGGGAGGCAGTTATCCCCCAATAGGGGCCCACTGCAATAGTCCGGGTGTCAGGTGATGAGAGCCTACACTAGGGGTGGGTGGGTGGCAGTATCAGAGAAGAGAAGGGGGCATATTTGAGAGATGTTGAAAAGGTGAAATTGACAGACCCTGGCAACATCTTGGATATAGGGGGAGAGAGATAGTGAGGGATGCAGGATAGCTCTTAGGCTGGGACCCCTAGCGACTGGGAGGATGGTGTTGCTGTTTATAGTAACAGGGAAGGTAGCAAGTGTGAATGGCTTAGGGAGAAAGATAATGAATCATATCTGAAGAGATCCTTTCCTTACAAAGATTAGGTTATATGTAAGCATTGCTAAAAATGGAACAATATATGCAATTGAACTTTAAGTACGTTTATCACTTAATACAGCATTCGACATTAGTGATTGGAAAAGTAAATGTTCCGTATCATAATTAGCTATTTGTTCTTGCTGGTTAAGTGGCTAAAAATGAAAAATGAATTTCCACCTCTCAGCAAGAGAGCTTATAAAATTCTGCCATCTTTTATCACATTTATATGAACAAGCATTTTATTTTGTCTTGTTTTAAATAAAAATACAGAAACAAATTCAATGGAGAACCTGATTTAAGACTGTTTATCTTTGTTGAGCCAAATATGGTAAGTTTTTGTTCAAATTAAAAACCTCACCATCAAAATTAGATTTGCATATAACTATTATGTTATGCTGAATACTTTCTAAGTTGGTAAATTATTTAATTAGAATTTTATCACATTCAATAAAATATATAAAATAAAGAAATTTAATATGAAGCCTTCCAGATAATAGCAAGTATATGAGGTCTTTCTAGATCACTTCTTTTAATTTCTATAGTATGTCCCATATAAAATATTTGTAATTATTTTATAATATTTTTGTTATTGTTGTTCAGTCATTGCAGTCATGCCCAACTCTTTGTGATCCCATTTGGGGATTTCTTGTCAAAGATATTAGAGTGGTTTTTTATTTCCTTCTCCATCCCATTTTACAGATGAGGAAACTGAGGCAAACAGGGTTAAGTGACTTGCCAGGGCCACACAGCTAGAAAGTATCTGAGTCTAGAGTTGACGTCAGGTCTTCCTGACTCCAGGTCCAGTGCTCTCTCCACTGTGATACCTAGCTGCTAATTTTACAATTAATTTTATTATTTTGTGTTTAGTTTTCCTAACTGTAGATAGAACAAAATTTAATATTTCATAATCATGTGATATAAATTTTAATTTGGAGTTTTTTATAGCAAAAGTAATCATTGTGATTATTGTAAACATTTGATAAACAAATCAAAAGTTTATCACTAATAGTATATTAAATTATTATAGGGGTTAGTAATATATTTTGGAAAAGGTTTGTAGAACAAAAAAAAATTGGGGACTACTGGCTTAGAAAATGAAAGATTAGTCAGATATTAAAATATTGTAACAGGGGCTTGGCCAGTGAGAGATTAGCCCTAGGAACATACATATTTGGAGAGTCTGCTTCTAGAAATACTTGATGATATAGAATGGAGGAGCCCTGATCTCTACTTCAGAAAATGCACAGGCATTCTATGACTTTGAGATTAGCTAATCATGTGGTGGAGAAACAGGTTTTTGATAGATTGATGAACCAGAACTGGGTTTGCATTTGAAAGCACTAACCAGCCAAAGTGAGGATCTCTCCCTCTTTCCTGCCTGGTTGTATTAGAATGAAGAAGTAAGAACTGATGTCAGTCTCTGGTTGCAGAGGAGAGGTTGGGGAAAGGAGGGAAGGAAAGTGGGGGAGAGAGACAGAGAGAGAGAAGAGAATGGGAGAGAGAGAAAGACAGAGAGACAGAGAAAGACAGAAAGCTACAAGTTTATTCTCTGTACCTGGATCAACATGTGGTCAGGGAACATATGACCTGATGTTGATCCAATCTCTTCTTTCCTGCCTTAGGAGAAGTAGTATTAGAAATGAAATAGAATAGTCTTTAAAGGTCAGGGGAGCCACCAGAAGTCCAAGAAGTGGAGTATATGCCATAGTCTGCTGATAATCAAGCCCAGTCTTCTGGTATAGCCCTGAGATGGAATTGGTAACTAATCTAGTATTAGACTGACCCTGAAGTCCAGACCCTAGATCCTACATGCAAGGGAGCAACTTTGTCCATTGACCATACTGCATTCAGAAGTGAAGTTGGTAGGCTGAATACTTTGTAGCCACCTTTGCCCCAATCATGGTTCCATCAACTCTGATGTTAGGACTATACTTCAAAGAGATCAAAGGAAAAGAAATTAGAACCGCTCTTTTTTATTGATGAAGGAATAGCAATTGAGGGATTACTCTCCACTGGGGAATGGCTGAACAAATGGAATGGAATGAAATGAATGGAATGAAATGTGCTGTAAGAAATTTCAAAAGAAATGCTTTCAGAGAAACTTGGGAAGACTTGTATGAACTGATTCAGAAGAAAATGAGCAGAACCAGCAGAACAATTTATACAAAAACAACATTGTGAAGCCAAACAACTTTGAAAGACTTAAGAACTCTGTTCAACATAATGACCAACCACAATTCTAGAGGACTGATGTTGAAGCATGCTACCTATCGTCTTCAAAAAATAATATTTTACTTTCCCCCAATTACATTTTAAAACAATTTTAAACATTCGTATTTTTTAAAAGTTTTGAATGCCAAATTCTATCCCTCGTTCTCTTTCCTCCCCATGCCCTGAGTTGGTAAGCAATCAGATATGTTATACATCTACAATCATGTAAATGAATTTCATATTGGCCATTTTGCTACCTATCTTCTGGTAGAAAGGTGATGGACTCATGATATGGAATGAGACATACACGGCCAATGTGGAAATTTCTTTTGCTTGACTATGCATATTTGTTACGAGAATTTTTTCCCCAAATTGGGGAAGAGGCAGGACAAAGAAAAAACAAATATTTGCTAATTGTAAAAATAATTAAATTTTTAAAAATTCTAGCTATATCTTTGTTTAAAGGCAGAATCAAGCCCTTATCTTTTAACCTGATCAAATTAACAGAGCTATCAAAAGGGCTGTCCATGCCTTCTCCTTTAGCACCCTATCTCCCACCTCTGTCCATTTGTACAAACGGCCCCTCATGCATTCCCTTCTCATTTCTATCTAATTTTCTTTCCAAATTCATCTCAGATACCATTGTCTCCTCTATAAAGCCTTCTTTGATTTCTCCAGTTAGCACTCTCTTCTCAGATATTCTCGGAGACTTTTGTCTATATCTCTCTTTTGCCTTGGAACATTTTTTAAATTTTAAATTAATTAAATTTAAAATTTTTAATTAACCTCTCTTTTTTAATTGCCTTTATGACCAAAAATATTCTTCCTTCATCATATTAATCATATCCTTCATATTCTTATAATAAAAAATTTTTTAAAACAAAAGAAAAAATAGTTCAGGAAAACTAACCAATACATGGAACCCAGTCTGATAGTATATGTTATTCACACTCATAGTCCCTCACTTCTGCAGAGAAAGAAGGGAGGTACATTTTCTCATCTATTCTTTGGGAGGCTTGACCCAATATTAACACAGTATTCAAGTGTGTATGTGTGGAGGAGGGTGGAACATTTCTTTTTTCTTTTTTTTTTTAAATTTTATTTGTTTATTTACTTTTAGTTTATAAGATTCAGTTCCATAATCTCTTGAGTTTCAAATTTTCTCTCCTCCCTCTACCCTACCCCACCATGGTGGCATACAATCAAGTATTAGATCTGCAAATACTTTCACATTGGACATTAGTCTGGGACAGATCAGTGAGATGTTAGGAAAAGTAGGGAATGTGCATGGGCTTATATTTCCTCAAGTTTCTGTTCTCTTTGCTCTTGGAAAGATTTTCTTCCATGACTTTAGGGTACAGGAAATCAACCAAAAAGAATTTATCAAATACCTACTATATGTGAGGTGCTGTGACAAGGTATTGGGGGTACAAATTAAGGAAATAACCTCTACTCGTAAGGACTCTCTAGGTATAGGTGTATGTTCTGTGAGCTATGTCTGCCACAGAAAAGTAGTGACCCCTGTCCTCACACTGATATCTCTAGGCACTGCAACCATTGCTACTGCCTTCAGCAGTACAGAGGAAGATCTGAGACAGAGTCTAGACAGGTTCTGGGATACCTGAATGAAGCTCTCAGAAGAACATTAACTGGTGAGGAGGGAGGATTAATTCTCCCTTCTAACAACATTTCTCTGCAGGGTTGATTGAAATCTCCAACCTCTGAAAAGTCCCAAATTCAAGACTCTTGCCCCAACCTTTTAACCACCTGTAGAAAAGGAATGGAGATTGGGAAGAGGAATTATACTTCAGAAAATGATTGGAAGAACTGGTGGGGCAGGTAGGTGTGACTGGTGATTTGACTAAGCACTTTGTGGAATACCTCTTAACAAGGACCTTATTCATCTTCACTGTACAATAAAAATGTGTGCAGATACAGTGTGAATTGACTTGTGGAATGATATGAAATATTAAGTTGGTTGAATTGAAGATAATCTCCTGGATAAGAGGTCAAGATGAGGCAAAGTAAAGTTTCCATCGTTTTAACATTTCATAATGGTATTCTATTTTCATTCCTCCTGATCAATATTGGGTCAGGTCTAGCAGCAATGCCCCACTCCTCTATCCTAAGCATCTTAAAAACCTCAGAGAAGGAAAGTAGTGTAAGAGCTTGTAGGCAAGTGCCCTCTGGTGATGAATGGAGATGGCACAGCCATTGGGACAGCCAATCCATGTGCACGAAATACTCCTTAATGAAGTCAATAGAATGGCAGAGTGATGGTAGCACCACTTGGTGTCCAAAACATAATCCATATTCCCTAATCAGTTAAGTGATAGCCATCTTTTCTGTAGGTTGCACAAATCAGGGGAATGGACCTGATGTGGATGAATATAACTTTGGCAGAACCACAAAATCTTCACTTAGTTCCCAATCCACCTAGAGCATTCCCATCTTATTATCTGAGTACATGCTGAATCTGCCTCTATTAGAATATCCATCAGCTCCTTGAGGATAGTTAAAGTTCTGATTTCATCTTTGTACTCCCAGCATTGTGCCTTGCTTAGATAAACAGATCCTTAAATAAAAGGGTTCTGAATTATATTTAATTCCTTCTTTCCATTATCTTCTTAGCTTCTCACTAAGGATTAAGCTTAAGAAGAAAAGGGTCACTTATGACTTTTTTGAGAAGTCTCTTCCAGATAAGACCTGGATCCTACACTACCCTGAACTTGCTTACAAACCTGTGGTACTGGCTCCTGCCTCCTCCAAGACCAGTTTGTGGGATGTTTTGTGGATAACCGCATGCCAAGTTCCCTCTTTCTTCCTTCCCACTTCCTCTCCATCATGGGTTCTCCAGCTGGCCTCTGCCACACCCACTCTAACACTGAACATTTCCGTAGAATTTCAAGGTTTACAAAGCATCTTCTTCATAACATTACTGAGAAGTATATAGAGCAGATATCAACAGCTTCATTTTCAGATCCCCATGAGTGGAACAGAGCTTGGATGATTATTATAGGTAATTTTTATAGAAGGAATTCTGGGTTGGATTAAATGAGGTTCATTCAAAAATCCGACATTCTATGAGGTTAGGTGACTTGTCTAAGGGCACACACCTAGTAAATGAGGAACCAGGTTTTCAGTTTCCAGCCCAGTATTCTTTCCATTCGACCATCTCCTTCCTTTGTCCTTGTCACATAGCCAAGTGATAAAGGGAATACTAGAAATTATCTTGCTTGAAGTCTTGTAAATCTGATCAAGATAGCTTCAAACTGAAAAGGGAAGGGGGAAAGAGAGAAAACTGCTCTCATTAGTCTTCCAGGCTTGGTACCATGGAAAGTAGTAGGCAAAAATATAAGATAAACAGTTGACCAGCTCCTTAAGAGAAGGGGTTGTTTTTGTCTTTATTTGAAACTCTAGGTCCAGCACAGAGCCTGACATACAGTAAGTGCTTAATAAGTACGAGTTGCCTGTCTGGGGAGAGCCTGCAATAAAGCCCACAGCTTTAGGTGTTTTGTACAGAAATGCGCCAAGGACGTGGGTGGTAAACTGAATGAAGTAGAGATATTTATGCAAGGAGGCAATTTGAGCTCATAGCGTTCACTGAGACTTGGTGGGATGGAACATGTGACTGAAATGTGGTTCTAAAAGGGCATGCCATTCAAAAGGAACAAGAAGGAGCAACGTAGTGGTATTATATATTTTTTTAAAAAATATGCGTATACATGCACAAGTACCTGAGGGCATCCACTGATTTGAAATGGGAGCTAGATGGGGAGGTTTGATTAAAAGATCAAGAGGGAAAACCAAAGTGATATTAATTGGAGGGGGGTATGTTATAGATTGTCTGGACAGAGGGTGGAATTAGAGGGGTTCAAGGAAATAGATCATGAACCTGACATTGACACATGACATGTAGCCATGAGAGCCTTTAACCATTCATCCAGTAAAGAGCTAACTCTATGAAGAGCAAAGCAGCTGATAAGTTAACAACTTTCCTTGATGGTTTATAGCAGGTGTCTGAGATACATTTCATCTCTATGAGAGCCTGAGGGACCTCAAGTGTTTCAAAAGGGGAAACTGAGTTAATGAGACATTGGAAGAGGGACTGCCTGAATACATATTTGGAACAGTGGGAAAAGTGCATGAGAGATTGGGGGCTTTGTGTTGGGGCTTTGTACCTAGGTGTGCAAGTAAGTCCTTCCCCT
The DNA here is from genome assembly GCA_028646515.1 of Pseudochirops corinnae. Lineage (NCBI taxonomy): Eukaryota > Metazoa > Chordata > Mammalia > Diprotodontia > Pseudocheiridae > Pseudochirops > Pseudochirops corinnae. The sequence goes on along the minus strand of JAQQSV010019653.1, from coordinate 3,476 downwards.
TGGCCTTCTCCTTCCTTTGTCCTTGAAAAAGATCTCAGGTTAGCCGTTTGATTCAGATTCTGGGAAGAGAGAGGAAGAATTGTGGAGGGGAGAGGGAGTGGGCATGTAGCTGTTGCTGGTCACTATTTACTGTTGCTTCAGATGACTACTACAACCTGAGCTGGAAGCACTGGGATAGACCTTGGCACAGAGACAAGATTAAACTACTGTAATGCATTGTTGGTGGAGTTGTAAATTACTCCAACCATTCTGGAGAGTAATTTGGAACTATTCCCAAAGGTCAATCAAACTGCCCAAACCCTTTGATCCAGCAATACCACTATTAGGTCTGTATCCCAAAGAGTTCACAAAAAAACAGAGCTTGGATGATTATTATAGGTAATGTTATAGAAGGAATTCTGGGTTAGATTAAATTACTTCAGTGGTTCATTCAAAAACCTGACATTCTATGAGGTTAGGTGACTTGTCTAAGGGCATACAACTAGCAAGTGAGGAACCAGGTTTTGAATTTTCAGCCCAGTATTCTTTCCATTGGACCATCTTGCAGGGTCACGTAGCCTGAAAAGGAGCTACATGTACAAAAATATTTAAAGTAGCTCTTTTTCGTGATGGCAAAGAATTGAAATTTGAGGGGATGCCCTTCAACTGGGGAATGACTCAACAAGTTGTGATATACGAATATAATAGAATACTATTGTGCAATAAGAAATGATGAGCAAGCAAATTTCAGAAAAACCTGGAAAGGCTTACATGAATTATGCTGAGTGAAGTAAGCAAAACCAGGAGAACATTGTACCCAGTAACAGCCACATTGTGCAATGATCAACTCTGACTGACAGCTCTTCTCAGCAATACAATGATCCAAGACATTTCCAAAAGACTTATGATGGAAAATGCTATCCACATCCAGAGAAAGAACTGATGGAGTTTGAATGCAGACCAGAGCAAACTGTTTCCACTTTTTTGTTGGTTTTTAAAATTTTCCTTTTGTTCTATTTCTTCTTTCACAATATGACTAATGTAAAAATACATTTTACATGATTGCACATGTATAGCCTTATTTTCCATCTTGGGGAGGTGGGAAGGGGGAGAGGGAGGGAGAAAAATTTGGAACTCAAAGTCTTTCAAAAACTAAATGTTGAAAATTGCTTTACATATAATTTGAAAAAATAAAATACTATTAAATAAATAATTTTTAAAAAGACTAAAGGACTGTGTATAGAAAATGAAGCAGCAGGCAGAAGCCAAGACAGAATAGGATTAGACTTTAGTCAGCTGCTGTAAAGCTTCATCAGCTGGTGAGGTCAGGAGACCCATATGACCCAAGGCACTGCTCTCCTGCTTCATTGTTTTCACTGACCCCGTTTAGGACCTTGTGCCTGGCTGGCACTGGACAGCAGCACCACATAGGTCCCTGATGCCCTCCACTGTTTATTCCCTTTCTGCATCCTGTAGGTAAGAGGCAAAGTACCAGGAGATGATTGGGTGAAGTGTTCCAGGAGAGGAAAACTTAAAAAATTCCCTTTGCATTCTTTCCTATGTCTGATAAACATGTTGCCAATAATAGTTACTTACTTGTGTAATGGCAATGTAGAAGATCAAGACTAAGCTAGGAAATTTCCTAGACTTGGGAAGATATAAATTTTCATATAAATTTCTATCTTGTCCAGACAGTTGAAGCTGCATAACCTGGTTGGGGCAGGAGACTTTTACACAAAATAATCTTTCATGTATGATAGAAGATTCTTGATGATATAAGTGGGCTAGTGGCTTGCATCTAGCAGCACATCTCTGACAATTATAAACTACACTCTTCAGCATTGTAAATGACACCTTGTCTTCCTATGGGCTTAAGGGAGGTAGTATATGAGTTAGTTTAAGAGATTTCCTACAGGGATATGCTGGAGTCAGCTTATGTAGGCTCATGAGAGCCAGTTATTAAATTTTCCGAGTGAACATTTACAACTTGGAATTTGGCAAATGGTACAAATCAGAGTTTGATTGGTTGTTTGATTGATTGTTTAGCCTTAAGAAAGTGATGGAGAAAATATTGCTGCAGATTAAATTTAAAAGTATATTGTGTATTTTGGAGAGCTAGTTGCTAAATATTTACCAGCATACCCAAGTGCATACACATGTACCCCCACTCTACCCCATCACAGCTAATTTTATTCTTCCAACAATAGAGGAAGTAACAAGGAGAATTTATAATCTGGACCCTATTCTTTTTTGTTTTTTTGTTTGTTTGTTTTTCTTTTTTAAAATAAATTTATTTATTTATTTTCTTGTTTACATCATTCATTTCCACGAGATTTTGAGTTACAAATTTTCTCCCCATCTTTCCCCTACCCAACACCTCAAAACAGCCATCCCACTGTATAACCCCTCCCCAATCTGCTCTCTCCTATGTCCTCCCCTTCGCCCCTCTGACTTTCTGGTAGGGCAAGATGGATCTCCCTGCCACAGTGCCTGTGTATGTTAATTCCCAGTTGGATGTAGTTAATAATAATAATATATATACATATATATTTTTAACATTTGATTATAGAACTTTAAATTCTAGATTCTTTCCCTTCCTCCCTTGTCACTCACCCCCACTGGAAGGACAAGCAATTAAATACAGGCTGTACATGTGTAATTACGCACAACCTCTCCACAGTGGGCATATTGTGAGAGACTGATTATGTGTCCCTCCTTCCTATCCCACCCCCTCACCTTGCTCTATTCTCTACCCTGACCCTGTTCCTTTACAGAAGTATGTACTTCCAGCAACCTTCCCCCCACCCTACCCTACTCTCCGTCATCCCACCTCTCATCCCCATCCCCCTACTCTCCTGTGTGGCAGGATACCCAATTTAGAGTGTATGTCATTCCTTCCCTAAGCCAAATTCAACGAGAGTAAGGTTGACTCTTTCCCTTTTGTCTTCCTGTTCTTCCCCTCCATTGTAACAGTTGTCCCTTGCATCTTCTATACAAGATGATTAACCCCATTCTGTCTCTCCCTGTCTCCTCTCATTCTAATCCTCTCCCACCTCAGAATTTCACCTTTTAGAGGATTGTCCCTTCCTATTCAATTAATCTTGTGCCCTCTATGTGTTCATATATATACATACTCAGAGATGTGATTATATGCATATATAAACCCTCTTATATAAATATATGTGTATGTATATGTATATATACATTTGTATTCCCTTCACCTATCCTCATACTGAGAAAAGTTTCATAAGTTACAATTATTGCTTTTCCATGTTGGCATGTAAATAGTTCAACTTTGGTAAGTTCCTTATGATTTCTTTTCCATGTTTACCTTCTCATGCTTCTTGTATTTGAGTGTCAAATTTTCTTTTCAGTTCTGGTTTTTTCAGCAAGAATGTTTGAAAGTCCTCCACCTCACTGAATGACCTTATTTTCCCCTGGAACACTATACTCAATTTTGCTGGGTAGGTGATTCTTGGTTTTAATCCCAGCTCCCT
>JAQQSV010019652.1:0-11147 GCA_028646515.1 Pseudochirops corinnae | reverse complement strand
TATGTGCATATATATGTATATATGCATATATATGTATCTACACACACATAGACATATATGTTCCCTTCAACTATCATCATGCTGAGAAAAGTCTTATGAGTTTCAATAATCATTTTTCCATCTAGGAATGGAAATAATTAAACTTTAATAAGTTCCTTATGGTTTCTGTTTCCATTTTACTTTCTCATGCTTTTATTGTTTCTTGTTTTTGAAAGTCACATGTTCTGTTCAGCTCTGTTTTTTTCTTCAAGAATGCTTGAAAATCCTCTATTTCATTGAATGACCATATTTTGCCCTGAAGCATCATACTCAGTTTTGCTGGGTAGGTGATTTTTCATTTTAATCCTGTCTCCTTTGTCTTCCAGAATATCATATCTCAACCCTTCAATCCCTTTATGTAGAAGCTGCTTGGTCTTGTGTTATTCTGATTGCATTTCTACAGTACACAAATTGTTTCTTCCTGACTGCTTGCAGTATTTTCTCCTTCACCTTGTAACTCTGGAATCTGGCTATGATATTTCTAGGATGTTTTTTGGGGGGGGTCTTTTTCAAGAGGCAATTCATGAATTCTTTCAATTTCTATTTTGTCATCTAGTGCTACAATATCAGGGCTATTTGGCTTGATAATTTCTTGAAATATCTAAACTCCACAAGTCTCAGGATGGAAGGAAATGTCTACATTCAGAGAAATATCTAGAAAGAACAGAGTTTAAATGGAGACTGAAGCAATCTACATGCTATCATTCTTTTCCATATTTGGTTTTTTTTTTTTCACATTGTTCACTCCATTGATTTCAACCCTTCTACAGAACCAGACTAATGTCCAATGTGAAAGTATTTGCAGAGCTTATACTTGACTGCATGCCACCATAGGTGGGGGGGAAGGAAGAAGGAGGGGAGAACATTTAAAACTCAAGGGATTCTGGAACTGAATCTTGTAAACTAAAAGTTAATAAACAAATCAAATAATTTTTTAAAAAAAAGAAGGATGATGTCTGGGATCTTTTTTTGTTTGTTTGTTTATCATGGCTTTCAGTTAGTTCAATAATTTTTAAATGATCTCTCCTGGGGTATGGAGGCAAGATGGTGGAGTAGAAGCAAGAAATTCCATGAGCTCCCCCCATAACCACCTCCAATACCTATAAAATATGGCTCTAAACAAATTTTAGAGCTACAGTACCTGCAAATTGACAGAAAAACAAAATTTCCCGAGGGAGGCAGCCTGGCAGGCTCACAGGGAGTGTCTATCACAGTGCTCTGGGTGACAAATGCAGTCCCATGAGCTGCATGGTTCTGGCCCCAGGGTGGCCTGAAACAGTAGAGGCCAGAACATACTTCAGGAGAGTGAATCACCATCAGCTGTGGTAGGTTCCAGACTTCTCAACCCATAAATGCCAAAGACAAAGTAAAAGGTCAGTGGAGAATTCTGTTGGAACCAGGTGATATAAGAGCATGGTCCAGCCCCTGTCTTAGGGGTGAGAGGTGGCAGAGGCATACCTTCTACAGCCACAGCCGCATGGCTTGCCTCTGGAGCTCCTGGCCTGCAGATATTAGGGGGACCAAGTAACCATTCTGAGAATAATTGCTTTAGCTTTATCCTGCTTCTATCTAGTTTGCTGTCTTGGGCAGTGGACATGGGCTGAGAAACACCAGTGTTCCAGTGTGCTGTCTGTAGAGAGGGGGACCCCTCAGATCTCTAACAACATTTGCAAAAGCCCCAGAGATTTGGGACAAAGCACTTTCCATTCTGCAAGCAGAGTTCCACCATGGCAAAGGGCTCAAAAATCAAATAATTGGCTGGCAAAAAGAGTAAGCATAGGAAGTTCTATCAGCCCATAGAATGCTTTTTTGGGAATGAAAAGGATCAAAGCATGGAACAGGAGGAAGTCAATGAAGTCAGAATTTCTGCATCAAAAGCTTCCAAGAAAAAGAAAATATGAGTTTGGTTACAGGCCATGGAGGAACTCAAGAAGGATTTTGAAAATCAAGATAGAGAAGTGGAGAAAAATGGGGAAAAGAAATGAGAATGTTGCAAGAAAATCATGAAAGGCAGGTAAACAGCCTGCTAAAGAACACACAAAAAATAAATAGAAAATAACACCTTAAAAAATAAACTATATCAAAAGGCAAAAGGGGCCCAAAAAGCCAATGAGGAGAAGAATGCCTTAAAAATTCAAATTGTCCTGGATGCAAAAATAATTTCAAAAACTCACTGAAGAGAATAATTCCTTCAAAATTAGATTGGAACAAATGGAAGCTAATGACTTTATGAGAAATCAAGATACTATAAAACAGATGCAAACAAATGAAAAAAAAATACAAGGCAATGTAAAATGTCTCATTGGAAAAACCACTGACATGGAAAACAGATCCAAGAGAGACAATTTAAAAATTATTTGATTACCTGAAAGCCATGACCAAAAAAACAACCTAGAAATCATCTTTCAAGAAAGTCTCAAGGAAAATTGCCCTGATATTCAAGAACTGGAGGGCAAAATAGAAATTCAAAGAATTCACCAATTGCCTTCTTAAAAAGCTTGCAAAAAGAAACCTCCTTGTAATACTGAAGCCAAATTCCAAATTTCCCAGGTCAAGAAGAAAATATTACAAACAGCCAGGAAGAAATAATTTGATTATTGTGGGAAAACATTCTGGATAACACAAGATCTAGTAGCTTCTACACTAAGGGATTGAAGGGCTTGGAATATGATATTCAGGAGGTCAAAGGAGCTAGGATTAAAACCAAGACTCACCTACCCAGCAAAGTTGAGTATAATGCTTCTGGGCAAAATATGGTCATTCAATGAAATAGAAGATTTTCGAGCATTCCTGATGAAAAAAACAGAAGTCATTCAGAAAATTTGACTTTCAAATACAAGAAGGAAGAGAAGCATGAGAAGGTAAACAGGATAAATAAATCATAAGGAACTTATTAAAGTTGAACTATTTACATTCCTATATGGAAAAATGATAATTGTAACTAATGAGACCCCAGTAGGGGTAGGTGATGAGGGAAGAAGGGAAAGAAACTGGAAATCAAAGTTTTAAAAAAGAACAAATATTTGTCTATTTTTTTACATGCAACTGGGAAACAACGTTTAAGGGCACTGGGTATAGAAATCCATCTTGCCCTACCAGAAATTCAGAGGGGGCATGGAACAGTACGTAAGAGAGAGCATATTGGGGGAAGGGATATTCAGTAGGATTGCTATTTTGAGGTGGGGGGTAGGAGAAAGACATGGAGAAAATTTATAACTCAATGTCTTTTGGAAATAAATGTTGAAAACTAAAAATAAACAATATTTTTAAAAATGAATGAATAAATAAATCTCTCCTGGAGCTATTTCTCATGTCAATGGTTTTTCCAGTGAGATATTTCACATGCCTTCTACATGGCCTGTAACCAGTTCATATTTTTCTTGCAAGGTTTTGAGGCAGGAGTTCTGACTTCGTTGTCTACCTCATGTTCCATGCCTTGATCCTTTTTTCTTCCCACAAAAGGATTCTATGGTCTGTTTCTGCTTTCTCTGTTTGTTCATATTGCAAGCTAATTACTTGACTCTTGAGCTCTTTGCCACAATAGAACTCTGCTTCCAGACTGCATAGTGCTATGTCCAAAATCACTGGGTTTTTTGCAGCTGCTGGAGCTATTAGGAGGCCACTCCCTCTGCAGCCCCCATAAGCTCTGAAACATTGGCCACACACCCCAGGAACACCACGCAAGATCTTGATACAGATCCAAACAGGTGAACAGTAACTACCCTCTGGATGGTCACTTTGTTCCCCTATGATGTGCAGGCCAGGAGCTCTGGAGGCAGCCACAGGGCAGTAAATGCCTCCTCCTGCACCTCTACCATTTCTTGCCCCATCGGCAGGGGCTGGTTAGTGCTCTTCTCTACCTAGTTCTGACAGAGTTCCTCACTTACCTTTTACTTTCTTTTCGGTGTTTATGGGTTGAGAAGTCTGGAAATCATGACTGCTGCTGGTGATTCACTCTCTTGAAGTCTGCACCAGCCACCTCTGATCAGCACCACCCTGGGGCCAGAACCATGCAGTTCACTGGGGACAGTGCTTGTCTGCCAGCTCAGTGTAATAGACTGGTCCTGTCCACCTGCTGGGCTGTCCACAGTGGGATAAATGTTTCTCTTTGTTGCTTTATGTATTTCGTAGCTCTAAAATTTTTCCAGAGTATTTTTTTTTTTACGTGTACTGGAGGTTGTGGGACCTGGAGCCACACAGAAGTCCTGTATTATACAATTAAGCAAGAAAAATAAAGGGAGAAAACTGTATTTCACTTTGTGTTCAGCATTAATGAGTTCTCTCTGAAGGTGGATAGCATTTTTCATCATGTTTCCATTGGAATTGTCTTGGATCATTGTATTAATGAGAGTAGCTAAATCTTTCACAGTTCATCATTATTATTACTTGTTATTCTACACAGTGGTCTCTTGGTTCTGCTTTCATGTTTCTTTGAAACCTTTCTCCTCATTATATATTGTAGCACAATAGTACTCCATCACAATTGTACACTAGAACTCATTCAGACATTTCCAATTGATGGTCATTCCCCTTAATTTCAAATTTTTGAAGCCATCAGAAAAAGAACTACTAGATATATTTTCATATTGACCTGGGAGCTCTGATTTTGGCTCAAATTTTCCTGGTAGTTTTCATTTTGGAATCTCTTTCTGAAAGTGAGCAGTGGGTTCTTCCAATTTTTTTTTGCACTATGGTTCTAGAATAGTATAACAGTTTTCCTTTATAATTTCTTGAAAAAATTTGTCTAGGCTCTTTTTCTTCATCATGGCTTTCAAGTAATCCACTTAAATTTTCTCAGATTATATTTTTTCATTGAGATATTTAATCTCTTTTCATTCTTTTGACTTTGTTTTATTGTCACTTGGTGTCTCCTATAGTCATTAGCTTCTATTGCACAACTTTAACTTTTAAGGAACAATTTTCTTTAGTGAGTTTTTGTAGCTCTTTCTCCATATGGTCACTTCTATTTTTTGTTCATTTGTTTGTTTTTCTTTTGTTTTCTTTTTAGAGGGGAGAAGACAGGGTAATTGGAGTTAAGTGACTTACCCAAGGTCACAGCTAGTAAGTTTTAAGTGTCTGAGACTGAATTTGAACTCAAGTCCTCCTGTTCCAGGGCTGTTGCTCTACTCACTGAGTCATCTACCTGCCCCTCCAATTCTAGTTTTTAATGATTTCCTTTCTTAATTGAATTTTTGTGCTTTTTTAATCATTTGGTCAATCCTGTTCTTTAAGTCATTTTTTTCTTAAGTATTTTTCTGCTTCTTTTATCAGGCTTGTAATTCTCTCTTCATAATTTTCTGGTATCACTCTCATTTCTTTTCCCCATTTTTCTTCTACAACTCTTATCATTTTGCTCTTCCAGGAATTCTTTTTGGACTTGCATCCAATTATCATTTTTGGAGGCTTTCTTTTTAGCTCTGTTCATGTTGTTGTCTTCTTCTGAGTTTGTGCCTTAGTGTTCCTTACCACTATAGTAATTTTTTAATACTCAAGTTTTTTTAATTGTTGTTTTCTCATTTTTTTCTAGTCTGTTTCCTGATTGTGAATTTTATGCTAAAGTTAAGCTTTGCTCACCTGGTACTGGGGAGGCACTATCTCAAGATTCTGGGACTAATATTTTCAGAGTTCTGGGATTCCTCAACTTTTTGGTTCTCCAAGATGGTGTGATCTGGATAGAAATGTGATCTCTTCTATCCTTATCTATACTCTTTTCTTTACTCAGTAAGCATACCTGTTTCCCTGCAGTCACAACTTCAAGCTCTCCTCTCTGACCTCAAACTGTGATCAGGGCCCAGACTTCCTTGTAACCAAAACAAGTGTTCATCTTTCCCTGGAGCTGTGAACCAGAACTTCATATGGTTCACAAAGCTGCTGATAAGAGTAGGCTACGTGTAGTGTCAGCAAAAAGTCCCCTATAATCTTTTTCTGATTAGTTTTATGATCCTCTTATTGTCTCTGGAATAAAAGCTCCTAAAACTGCTCCCACTGCCTCCTGCAATGCCCACTGCTAGTTCTACTCCTCTCTGTGTACTAGCCTAGTCTCTAACTTACTGTCACAGACTTATCCTCCTGACCTCCTAAGTTGTCTTTGGCTAGAAAAATATCTCACTCTGACTTTTGATTGGCTCTACTAATCAAAAATTCAATTTCAGGTCTCATTTTAGAGTTGTTTGAAGTAAAATTTTGGGATACTTTAAGTTGTTGCTTATACTCTGTCATCTTATATTATTTGAATTTCTTACATTAGAATAGAAAATTGAAATAAAGAGTGATACATTAATTTCCCAGTATCACAAATCTAAAAAGAAGCAAACTTGGTTCTCTTGAATCCAGTATCTACCATGGAAAGCTCAACCTAAAAAATTCAGTGGAATTCAAGCTGAGTTCAGAGCAGAGCAATTTTATTGAGGAAAGTCAGAAACTAGTGCAAGGCATCTCAGTACAAAGTACAAAGGAACCCCCAGCCCAGAAGAGGCAGGACAGATTTATGCTTGAAAAAGGTGAGGTTCAGGAAAGAGTTGGGAAAAAAAGAATGAACAGTTTTTCCCAGGAATAGGTAGGCCACAGAAACAGGATATTTTGAAGTAACAGCTGACCACAAGATTGATTTAGGTGTGTGTGGGGTTCACAACTCATCAAGGTCAGCCAGCAAACACCAGCAAAAGCATTTGGGAGTAAGAAAGACTCTGGCTCACTGCAGGTTCCTGATTGGGTTCTTTGGCAAACAGACTTGCTCTGTACCCAGTGTGCCTGTCTGGTAAGGTAACTCATAGAAAATAGTCATATTAATTTTGGAAGTATTCTCACACCAGGATGAGGGTGAGAATATACTACATTGTTCTCTAATACTATATGTGGATTTAATATTTAAATCTAACTTTAGGGCAGCACTGCTCTTTAGTATTCATGTATTAATTCATTTGATCTGCATATGTGAATTTATTGGGTTAGGGAAGTAATGCTTAGGAAATTCCCTCTATCAAATGAAGATGGTAATTTCTTCTTCCATTTATACAGTAAGGGTGGTACTTTGTCCACTTTGAGATTATGTGACTACTCTAGGGTCACATAGACAGGATCTACCTTTGTAGATTTGAAGCCAGGTCTTCCTAACACTGAAACTGAGTATCTTTCTATTATACTATACTAAATGTCTAATTGATTCTTTAAATTACCTGGGTGAAAGGAGCAAGGGAAAAAAATAAACAATTTTTTCTAATCTTCAGAAGTAACTCTCTAGAACCATGTAATAAAAAAAAAAAACACCTTCAGTAACGACCCTGGGATGCTGAAGGTAGAAGAAGGGTTTGTGTTTCCCCAGATCTCTATATAACAGAGTAGTATAATAGAAAAACAAAAACAAAAACAAAAAAACACCAAAAAAACAAAAAACAACTGGATGACCTTGGAGAGGTTACATTGACCTACATGTTTTTACATGAAAAAATGGAAGTTTTGAGTTGTTATTCATCTATTATACTCCAAATTATACAGAGCAATTATTCAGTTATCTTGGGAAAAAAATACAAATTAAAATACGAATCAGATATGTTGTTTTACATTTTAAGAGATTTGGAATGTCATAACTAGTTTATGGAAACATATGCAAGACTGACTACTCTGCATCATGCTAATCAATAGAGTTGTTGGAAGAATAAAACAAATTATGCATTTGCCCTTCATCTTTCATATGAGGTAATACTAATTATAGTGGTAGTTTTAGACTACTTATTCTTATGGGAAAAGAATACACAAAAAAACCCAAGAGAGTTGGACCCATATAGTTGTGTTTTCCCTGTTTTATTAGTAGAAAATGAGCACCAAAATCTAGATCCCCCCCCCCCAAATTGGGTAGGCACAAATTTGAATTTGAAATCAAAATGGAAAAATCCTTTTCTTGAATTAACTTAGCTTGAAGTCTAAATTGTTCTGAGGCTTTTACACCAAGAGCAAACTATATAATAAATCAGATTATGTTTTTTCTTATAAAAAATTGCAGATGGAATTAGAATTATTGTGAAAACATAGGTCTTTATAATTTTTAGAATTCCTTTCATCTAAATTTAATCAACATGTTGTTTTGCTAAATGATAACCTAATTCTATTCACCAAAAAGGATCGGTTTCTCAAAAATCCAATGCTGATCCTAGTGGTTATATATGCTCTTCCTTAACGAGGGGAGAATGTCCAATCTCTCTATCATTCTCAATGAGTGGATGAATTTCTATCTGCAAATCCACTTCTCCCTATTTAACCATTTCTTCTTATTAGTTTGAAAGGTATAGTCAACACAGATTTCCCCAATCAGAATAAATCTGAGCCCTCTCACCTTGTCTTCTTCCTCAAATGCTATACTTCACTTATCCTTAGTCATGTGACTGGTATAATAAAGTCAATACTCCCATGCAAATGATGATCTTCTACTTTTTTCCACTGAAAAGATAAATGGAATAAACAATTCATAATATAATATATACCATACAGATATCAAATTATTAACTATTTCACCCAGAGCATGCCTGTGTAGTAGATAGACATTGTTTGTATACAAGAGATTCCAGAAAGATAAGAGTTCAATTGTTTTATTCACTAGTGATCACTCCGTCTCTAATTGGTCAAAAGAATATAGGAAATATTGCATGTTTCCCAACTCATGTTCAACTTATTACATCTAGCAATGGCATTCATTGGATATATAATTCGGAAAACTCCGGAACAGTGCTGTCAGGGCACATAGTGTCCTTAGTTTAGTAGTGTCCCTAATACTTAAAAATGTCCTTATAACTAGTATTTATTTGTTTGGTAACCTATTGTTGGCAGAGACCTCAGACTGCATCATACTATACCTCTTTCATTATTCATGGAGCAAGTGGAATAGACCCAAATGTAGGCCTTAGCAAAGAAAATCTGCTACCAGCATTCTGACCTTTTCTATTTTAATCGTGAGAACTTTAGTTTTTTTTGCAATAGGCAACAGGGTACCCTCATACCTCTGTCATTTTAGTCTTCTCTGTCTGTCTGTCTGTCTGTCTGTCTGTCTGTCTGTCTCTCCCTCTCTGTCTCTGTCTCTCTCTCCCTTTTTTTTTGAATATATGGTCTCATGGATGTAGCCAACCTGAGAAACAGCTGCAGTTGTCAATTTTTATTGTTGTTATTTAGTTTTTTCAGTCACGTCTGACTCCTTGTGACTCCATTTGGGGTTTTCTTGACAAAGATGCTAGAGTGAGTGGGTTTCCATTTCCTTCTCCAACTTATTTTACAGATGAGGGAGCTGAAGTAAACAGGGTTAAGTGAGCTCCCCAGGATCACACAGTCAGCAAGTGTCTGAGGCTGGATTCGAACTTAGGTCTTCTTGACTTTAGATTTGCAATTTTATCCTCTATACCACCTATTTTTCCAATGGGGCATAGGTATATAAACTTTGGCAACATGAAGTTGTCTTTTTTACTAAAATGTTATGGAGTACCTTAAGGATCATATTTAATCCTTACAAAAGCACTAGGAGGTGGATAATCTAAATACTATTATACACATCATAGACATGGGCAAATACATGATTAAAAAACTTTATCAAACTCCATGTAGACTGCAAGTTGCAGAGTCAGGAACAGAATCCATATTTCCTGATTCCAAGTCAATTAATCATTTCCCAAACTCTACTATTCTTTGTAAAATTATAGTACAACTTAGAATAATCATAACCCCTTCTGGTTAGAATTCTTTATAGAGTATCTTCTGTGCATTGTACTTTTGTCTGTCTGTGGGTGCTACAGAGTTTCAAAGACTAATTCCGAAGTTCAAAGTACAAATTAATCTCTCAAGCACCTGAGTGCTGCTTTTTAACTTATTGTTTAAGTAGGCTATTCCTTTGTGATATTAAACTGAATCAGCAAGCTCACTCTTTCTATGACTACTCAGGCCCTCTTTTTGACAATAATTGATTGCATTCTAAAATTCATAAGGAAATAATATTTCTCTACCTTGTATCCTTGTCTATGACTTCTATATTCTTTGATTGCAGAGGATTGAGAATGAATTATAAACAGAGGACATTGGCTATGGTCTCTTCTGTTTTCAGTGACTCACAGTTACATGAATGATTCACATACCACACAGTGGATAAATTTTATTCTAACTTGCATAGCTTCTGCTGGGAAACCTGAACTGTGATTCAATTTGTCCTTTTGAATTCTTACTCAAACCTGCTTTCTTTAAATAGAACAGAACTTATTAATACCCTTTCAAAACGTAGAAATTATGCATTGAGGATTTATCTAAAATGAGCAGAAGAAAAAGAATACTTTAAAATGTTAGGAAAAGGAAAATATCACTTTTATTTCTTAAGAAAAATTGATCTCCTCCAAAATAATTATGAGAACAATACAAGAAATAAAATATCTCCAATTTATATAATGGTTTAAAGTGTTTGTAGCCTTTTTTTTAATTATCACATTTGATCCTCACAGCAAACATGTGTCACAGCTGCTATTATTTTGCAGTGTTCACAAGGCTTTCCCCAAATGGTGAGAAGATGTCGCAAAGTATAATCAGTGTCTGTAGTGAAAGCTAGAGGGAGAATATATTTATCTAAATATATATTGATTAATTAATATGCATTGAGCACAATGGATGATAGAACCAAATTAATAAAAACTTACATGCTGACCTAATTTTGGCATGTTAATGGAATATTTTGTATGTAGATTAGATTCCCCTGTTGGTAATTTGGCTGCAATGATTGCCATGCCACAACTGTATTATATTCACCAAACTTCATCTGTTTTATGGTCAAGAAGTTTTCTCTGTTTGGTACTACTAGTTCTGCTACTTTCTACCTGTGTCACCTTGAAATCCGCTTAACCTCTATTTCTCAGTCTTTTCATGTACGGGAATTGGACAGTGGGCCCCTTAGCAATACTTTCAGTTTTTCCATGATTCTGTCAATTCTCCTCCCTTGATTTAAGTTGAGTTAATCTATTTTTTAGGGTGTTGATTTCTTCAGTCATACTGCTGACTCTCTTCTCATGATTTTCCTGCAACATTTTTATATCTCTTCCAAATTTTTCTTCCATTTCCCTTATTTGGTTTTGAAAGTCCTTCTTCAGCTC
>JAQQSV010019651.1:0-11147 GCA_028646515.1 Pseudochirops corinnae | reverse complement strand
ACATAGGAGAGAATAGACTTGGGGAGGGGGGACACACTGGGATGGCTGTTTTGGGGCGGTGGGTGGGGGAAATCGGGGGAGAAAATATGTAACTCAAAATCTTGTGGAAATGAATGATGCAAACTATAATAAAATTTTAAAAAAATAATGTATTATGAATATCCTATAATATTTCTTCTTTTGCGTGAAGAATGTTTTCTTAAGGTTCTTTGATGGATAGATCTTTTTTTAGATAACATTTTTTTTCAGAGTTAATTTGAATTTTTTGAAATATACTTCCTTTGAACAACAGATGATAAGTATTTATTATTATAAAAAATGAACCTGTCTTTTCACCACCTATGGTTTTGGCTCAGATACAAATAAATTATTGTCAAGGTTAATTATCCTATTCAAAATCAATTCCTTCAAGAAGACATTCCAAAATGTTTTAGAAGTAGCAATTCATTTGGCAGAAGAATTGTGTTATATGCAAAAGAAACTTGGAGATCAAAGAAAACAGAGATCTCAACCTCCTGAAATTTGACAGAAACATAAACATTTCAGAAGGTAAGCTCTTTAAATGAAACATTTTGAAATAAACTTGAAAGTCGCTAGAGGAAATTAATTCCAGATAACTTAAGACTTATTCTTTCATAAAATGCCACAGGGATGCTAAAAGCAAACTGAACATCATTCTAGTCATTTCACTTTGCTTTTAAAAAGTGTGATGATATTTAATACTTTTTTATCCTCATATCTAGAACTAGGGCAGGGTCCCTGTAACTATACTTCTAGTTGGAAATTTTAGAGTTGTCATTAGGAATTCCAAAAGAAACTTGGAAAGTTTAGACATGCCAATAGAAACTCCATATGTTCCCCCACCCCTCCACATAAACACAGCAGTTCTTGTTTTAAGTGCTTTCTTACCATTTGTGTGGGACAAGAGGACCCTTGCCCAAATAAAAATAAGTAGAGATATCTCCAAGTAGATACAGGAAAGACTTATTTAATTATTTCTTCTTGCAAGAAGGGTAGTCTTATTACTAGAGGCAGTCTAGTAGAAGAGGCAAAATATAAAATGCAAAGTTTGATTATATACCCAAAAGACCACCCCTTCCCCTCTCTCTCATTCTGTACTGTTCCCATTAATTAGGAGCTCAGGGGCAAAATCTTAACTGCAAAAATCTACTGGTATTTGCAAATGAAAGGTTAGTAATATCAAGAAGCAGAGGATACATGACAAGTGGACATGAAAACAGACAAAATATGTCATCAGTATCAACTTAGATATGAAAGCAAAAGATAAATGTTCTAACACTGCCAATATAGATATCAAAGCAGATCATATTTTAAGATTCATGGGGATTTTAGGACATGTTGACCTGTCTAGAGTTCTGCAACAAGATTTCCAATTTCATATTTGTACAGGTCAGATGGTGGTCAGTGGAAACAAGTCGGAGACATTGGGGCCTGTGGCTAAATGAGTAGGGTCTGTGTTTCCTGTCCTACGTATTAGCTAAGCTTAGCAAAAACTTCAACTTATGATCAGGGAGGTAAGGCAAGGATACCAGGCTCTCAGCCCAGGTTGCTAAGTCATTGGTACTTTATTATAATTATGTTCAGATTTCTGGAATGTTACCTGAAAAATTTTCACTTTTATTTCATTCACATTGAAGTCAGGAAATTTAGAGTGCAGATAGCATCATACTCAGTTTCCCAGAATCCTTCCAAAAGACAATAGTGGCCTTGTTCTTGAGTTTATTTCCTCCTCATAGTACGTACACTTCATCCTGCAGCAGAAGCAAGACTTCTATCACTGCTGAAAACGTTCAGTTTCTGGGAGCATCTGTCCTGTGCAGCCACATGCTGGTTGATCCATCCCATACCTTGCCAGTTACAGCTTTTTTATGTGTACACCCTTTATTTTTTACTACTTTCTATTTTTTACATGACTCAGGGTGTGTTTATTAGAGAGGAGATGTTAGTGCTCTGTCAGAGGTGAGGGGAAAAGGCAAGGCCAGAGACCTCTTCAGCTGTCACACTTCTTGGCTACAATGAGGGCAGTAGAAGGCACAAGTCCCAGCTCTTATAGAGGTCTCCCTGAAGCAGATATGCTTCAGAAAAGGGTAGCCAGGGGAAGCCATTGAGCAGCTGTTCAGAGTCCTGCCCATCCCATAGTTGCATCCTTGGTGTCATTGTGGCCAGCTACTCTCTGGGCTTCAATGTCTGCATCAGCGATGTCCCATCAGGCAGCTGAAACTGGATGTGACATTGATCCTGCTCTCACTTGGTGGGAGGCTCCTGACTGGGAGAAGAAAGAACAGGACCTGGCTAGGTTGCAGGGGAGGTGATCTGTGATCTGGTGCTACCACACTTCTTGACCCTTTCTACTTTATCCCTCTCAATCTTCTCCCGGACTCCTTGTCTGGCTGCCCCTCTCTTTGACTTCTCCCTTCTGTGCTCCTCAGCTGCCCAGCACATATCGTCCTCCTGCAGCCACTGTGAAGTGGCCAACATCTCCTGGCCCTGCTGTCTACTCTGGTTCTACCACTCCATGGCCTCCCACTGTTCTCTTTCTCCTCTTGGTCTGTTCCCGCTTCTCCTCTTCGCTCAGAGGTCGCTTCTCTTTCACCCTCACTGACCCTGTCCCTTAAGGGCTGCCTCCCCCGTAGGACAAGGGCTCATTTCCTAAGGAGTGTGTGTGTGGGGGGAAAGCTGGGGGGCTCCTCCACATCCACATCATCTTCCTGTTCCATCAACCAATCCATGGTAGCCTCAATGCCCTGGTTCCCTGTGAGGGTCAGAGCTTTCTCTGCCCCCCCTCCCCCTCCCCCAGCGGGAAACCCATCTCCACGAGACTCTCCAGAGTCATCTACTCCCTCACAGCCTCCTCCAACTGCCCAGAGACCCAGCTTTGAAGACTCCAGACACGCTGTGCCCTGGTAGAGGGCTGCTGAGGATGGGGCTGAGTGTGATCGAGGAGTGAGCATGAAGGTTGAGGCAGCCTTCCGCATTACCATTTAGTTACAATTAATATGCCTGCAACTACTTCCATTTCTTCTTTTCATACACACACATAAAAGAGACTTCCCCAAAAAAAGGCTGATCAGAAGGCATCATTAGATTCTTTAGAAAATAATCTTTATGTCACTTCCAGGAGACAGAGCCAAGATGGCAGAATGGAAAAAGCAGCTGAACTCTCTTAACATTATCCTCCAAAGAACTTTATCAGCTCAAATCAAATTCTGGAGGAGTAGAGTCAACAAAAGATTTGCATAAGAAAATTTTCCAGCCTTACACAGTTTCGGGAGTTTGAAGGAGAATTTTGTGATATTGGATGAGCTTATATGGCAACCATATCAGGGTGATGCTGAGAGGCCACAAAAGCAGCAGTAGCAACTCTGGGAGTAAAGACATTAAAGGAACAAGGCATCTGGTCAGAAAGGGACTGCATGGGGTCACTGTGCTAGCACTGGGTATAGCACTGTTTGGCAGCTCTACTACCTATACCCACTTTAGATACCTAGTTACAAGAGAGAATCATTTATCATCAAGAGGGAGAAGGACCATAAGGAGCAGCACCATTTTCATTCACAAGGAAGCCAAGTCCTGAGGAGCAGGACTTTGTGCAGCAAGGAAGCAGTCAGCTTCTTCTCCCCAGATTGTATCACTTTAGAAGCACTGAAAACTTCCAAACCCCAAGAACCACCTCTGAAAACAACAGGGTGAAAAAGCCTAAAGCTTGGGACCTTACTGTTTCCAACTAAGCCATCCTGGGAAGAGCTCAACTTTAACAAAGTCCAGATTCATATAATGTGCTGGAAAGATGAGTGAACAACAAAATAAAATAATGCAACCATAAACAGCTACTATGGTGACAGACAAAATAAAGACACAAACTCAGAAGAAGATTGTAATGTCAAAATAGCTACAAACAAAGCCTCAAAAGGAAAAGAAAAATGTGAATTTGGCATAAAACCAATAAGAATTCCTAGAAGAGCTTTAAAAAAGTGATTTCCAAAATGAAATAAGAGTTGTAAAGGAAGATTAGGGAAAAGAAATGAAAGCAATTCAAAAACATTGTGAAAATATAATTCACAGGGCTGCTAGGTGGCACAGTGAATAGAGCACTGGCCCTAGAGTCAGGAGGACTAGAGAACTGTGGCCTCAGACACTTAACACTTACTAGAAAATAAAACTGACACCTTGGTTACAGTGCTTAAAAAAAAAAAACCCTCAAAAATAACACTTTAAAAAAGCAGAATTGGAAAAAAGAGGAACAAAAGCTCACTAACAAAAATAATTCCTTAAAAATCAAAATTGAGCAAGTGGAAGATAATGACTCAATGAGACATCAGTAGTCAATAAAACAAAATGAAAAGAATGAAAATATAGAATGAAATGTGAAATATAGCATCAAAAAAATAACTGATGTGGAAAAGAGATCAAGGAGTGAGATTTTTTGGACTACCTGAAATCCATGGTCAAATAGATTTCCTTTATATCACATTTCAAGGAATTATAAAGGAAAACTATACCAATGGCAAAAAAGAATTTATAAAACCCACTTCCTGTAAGTTATCCCCAAATGAAAACTCTCAGGAATATTATGGACAAATTCCACTGCTCCCAGGACAAAGAGAAAATACTACAACCATCCGGAAATAAGCCATTCAAATATTATGGAGCCAAAGTCAAGATAAAAGAAGATTTGGAAGCTAACATTTTAAAAGAAAAGAGAACTTGGAATGCAATATCCCACATGGCAAAAGAACTTGAATTATCACCAAAAATAACTTACCTAGTAAAACTGAGTATAATCCCTTAGGGGAAAGATACATATTTAGGGATATAGAGGAATTCCAGTCATTCCTGATTTTAAAAAAATACCAAACAGAGATCAATAGAAAATTTGACTTTCAGATATAAAACAAGAGAAGAATAAAAAGAGAAATATAAGACAGAAATAATAAGAGGCTCAACAAGGTTAAACTGTTTAAATTCCTATATGGAAAGGTAATATATGTAACTCCTAATAGTTATCATTCTTAGGACAGTTAGAAGAAGGCTACGTAGAAAAAAACAAACTATCTCAAAAAAAAAAAGTGGATGGATGAGAAACTAGAGTGCCCTAGGAAAATGAAGAGGAAGAATGAGGAAAATTATCTAACATAAAAAACCAATGCAAGTAAGAGGTTTCACAATTGAAAGAAAATATTGTGGGGGAGAAGAAAGCATACCTTGAACCTCAGACACATGTGAACTGGTTCAAAGAGAGAAAACTATATAAAGACAATCAACAGGACATAGAAATGTATTTTACCCATCAGGGAAGTATTAGGGGAAGGAGATAAGTGAAAAGGGAGGGTTTTTTTTTTTCTATTTTTTATAAGGTAAATTAAGAGAGACAGTGGTCAGAAGCAAAACATATGCTTGAGGAAGAAAAGAGTAAAAAGTGAGAGAAAAGGAAAAAAAACAGTAGGATGGAAAGAAATGCAGAGATGGCAATCATAATTTTGAATGTAAATGGAATGAATTCACTCAAAAAATAGGAGCGGGTAGCAGAGTGGGTTAATAATCAGAAGCTGGCAACATGATTTTTACTAGAAACACATGAATCAGAGAGACAAACATAGAGTTAAAATAAGGAACTGGCACAGAATCTACTATATTTAAGCTGGTATTATAAATGAAGAAATGGTAATAATGATCTAAGGCTAAATAAAAGCAAAAATAGGTTCAATTAAAAGAGATTAGCAGGGAAAGTATATCTTGCTAAAGATGCAGCAAAGACAATGAAGTAACATCAATGCAAAACATATATACACCATATGGTATGTCATGCAAATTCTTAAAGGAAAAATTAAATGAATTACAAGAGGGAGTAAGACAGTAAAACTATACTAGTGGGGGACTTCAACTTTCTCCTCTCAGAGCTAGAAAAATGTACTGTAAAATACATAAGAACAAAGTTATGGAGATAAATAGAATTTTTAAAAGCTATATATGATAGACTTCTGAAGAAAATTGAAAGCCAATAGAAAGTAGCAATCCTTTTTTTAACTAAAAATTAATTATGTATTACACCATAAAAACTTAACATATTTCTTTTTCAGACCCTAGTGCAATGAAAATTACATTCAATAAAAGTCTGTGGAAGCACAGACAAAAATTAATTAAAAACTAAATAATATAATCATAATGAGTGGATCAAAAAGCAAATCACAGAAACAATTAATAACTTCATTAAAGAGAATGAAAACAATACAACAATATATCAAAATTTGTAGAATGTGGCCAAAGCAGTACTTGGAAGAAGATGTGTGTCTCTAAATATGCACATCAATCACAGTGAGATAAAAAAGATGAATGAATTGGAGATGGAAGTAGACATAACTAGAAAAAGAACAAACTAAAAGTCCCCAATTACATAACAAATTGGAAATCTTGAAAATCAAAGGAGAGAAGAACAAAATTGAAAGTAGAAGGATCATGGAACTAATAAAACTAAGGGCTATTTTTTGTAAAATATTGATTTGATTAGAAGAAAAGAAGGGTAAGGGGGAAAGACATAGGAGAGAATAGATTGGGGGAGGGGGATACAATGTGATGGCTGTTTTGGGGCAGTGGGTAGGGGAAAGAAGGGGAGAAAATTTGTAACTCAAAATTTTGTGGAAATGAATGATGTAAACTAAAATTAAAAAAGCAAATAAAAGAAGATTAAAAAAAAGAAAAAGAAAATCAAATTATCAGCACTGAAAATGAAAAGGATGAATACATCATTAATGAATAAGAAATCTAACAATTATTAGTAGTTTATTCAAATATATACCAATAAAACTTATAGTCTAAGTAAAAATGAATGAATATTTATAAATACATAAATTATTCAAATTAACAGAAGAGGAAATAGAATATGTAAATATACCTTATTAAGAGAAATTGAACAAACCATAAATGAGCTCCTTAATGAAAAATCACCAGGACCAGCTATATTTATGAGTGAATTATACAAAACATTTAGGAAACCATTAATCTCAGTGCTATATAAAGTCTTTGTGGAAAAAAGGAATCCTACCAAATTTCTTTTATGACATAAATATGCTTTTAAAATCTAGGCCAAAGAGAGCTAAAATAAACTATATATCAATTTCCTTAATGAGTATTAATGAAAGATTTAATAAATTATTAACAAATATACTACAGCAGCATGTCAACAAGGTCATACACTATGACCAGGTAGAATTCATATGAGGAACACAAGGTTGGTAGGATATTAGGAAAACTATCAGCATAACTGACCATATCAATAACAAAAAAAAAAACACATGATAATCCCAATAGATGTAGAAAAACTCTTTACAAAATACAACACCTATTCCTATTAAAAACATTAGATAGTCCAGAAATCAATGGAGTCTTAATTAAAATGATAAGTAGCATCTATTTAAAACCAATAGTATGCATCATAAGCAATGGAAATAAACTTGAAACTTTCCCAATAAGTCTGGAGTAAAGCAAGAATTTCCATTATCACCATCATCATTCAATGTTGTATTAGAAATGCTAGCTATAGCAATAAGATAAGAAAAACCAATTGAAGGAATAAAAATAGGCGGAAATAAAACTATCCCTCTTTGCTAATGATAGCATGCTATACTTAGAGAATCTTAGAGGGTCAGCTAAAAATTCTGGATGAAAAAAATGAGAACTTCAACAAAGTTGCAGGATATAAAATAAAGAGACATAAATTGTGAGCAAAATCCAGCAGGAAGAGATAGAAATAAGAAGTTCTATTTAAAATAACTGCAGACAATATACAATATTTGGGAACCTACCTGCAGAGAAAATCCTGGGGACTATATGAACACAATTATAAAACTTTTTTTTGCACAAAAGATGACAGATATATGTTCTGTTTATATAGTATAATACAATATTTGTTTATATTATTTATATGATGTAATACAATCAAACCAAAATTATTTTATAGAGCTAGAAAAAATAATAACAAAATTCATCTAGAAAACAAAAAGGTTGAGAATATCAAGGGAGTCAATTAAAAAAATGTGAAGGAAAGTGGTCTAGCAGTACCTGACTTCAAACAATATTACAAAGTGGTAATCATCAAAGAAATCTGGAACTGGCTAAGAAAAAGATAACGATAGATTACTGTAATAAATTAAGTACACAATACACAGAAGAAAATGGCCATAGTAATCTAGTATTTGATAAACCCCAAAATCCAAGTTTTGGGGGTAAGAACTCATTATTTGACAAAAATTATTGGGAAAATTAGAAAGCAGTTAGAAAAAATATGAGACAAAGACCAATATCTTACATGGCATAACAAAATAAAGTCAGAATTGATAAATGGTTTAGACATAAAGGACAATAAATTAGTGGTGCTTGAAAAAGTCTAACTGTCAGCCTATGGATAAAGGCAGGTTTTATAACCAAACTAAAGATATAGAGTGTCATGGAAAGTAAAGTTGATAATTTTGATTGCATGAAATTTCAAAAAAAGTTAAGTGAAACTAATAAAAAACTGAAAGTAAAACAGGAAACAGGAAAAATATTTTTTACACCAAGTTCCTCTGATAAAGTCTTCATTTTTCATATGTATAAAGAATGGAACTAAATTTAGTTTAAAAAAGAAAGAAACAAAAAGAAGGATCATTCCCTAATTGATATATGATTAAAGGATGTGAACAGGAAATCTTCAGAAAGCATTCAAAGTTATAAATTATCACATTAAAATGCTTTAAAGCATTGTTGATTAGAGAAAGGCAAACTAAAACATCTCTGAGGTACCACCTAGAACCTATCAGATTGGCTAACATGAGAGAGAAAAAGGAATGATGCTGATGAAGACGTGGGAAAGATGGGACACTAAGGTATTATTGGTGCAAATATAACCATTATGGAGAACAATTTGGAACAATGCCCAAAGGGCTATCAAACTGTGCACTTTTGTTCTCAACATTATTAAATACATTTTAATTAAATGCTTCAATTGTCATAGAAAGAATGCTAGCCAACAGGCCTGGATTATAGACCCAGCTTTATGCTACATACATCATTTAATTTCTCTGAGCCTCACTTTCTTTATTTTTAGAATGAGATATTTGGACTATATTACTTCTAAGATTCTTTCTAATTCTAAAATTCTCTGATTTTTAAAATTTTTTAAATTTTAGGTTATACATGTACATACATATTCATTTGTTTATACATATGTTAAATATATTTCCACATTAGTCATGTTGTGGAAAATGAATCAGAACAGGGGAAAAACTACAAGAAAGGGGAAAAAAATTTAAAAAAACAAAACAAAACAAAAAAAGTGAGAATAGTGTCCTTCAGTCTGTATTCAGAGTCCATGATATTTTCTCTGTGCGTAGATAGCCTTTTCAGTTATCACTATATCCCTGAGAAGAGCTAAACCTATCATAGTTGATCATTGCACAACGTTGTTGTTACTATGTGCACTATTATGATTCTGCTCACTTCACTCAGAATAGTTCATATAAGTCTTTCCAGATTTTTTTTTTGAAACCTTCCTGTCCATCCCTTCTTATAACACAATAGTATTCCATTATATTCATATATCACAACTTGTTCAGCCATTCCCCTATTGTTGGGCATCTCCTCAATTTCCAGTTCTTTGCTACCATAAAAAGTACTGCTGTAAATATTTTTACACAAATTAGCCATTCTCCGTTTTTTATTATCTCATTGGGATACAGACCTAGTAATGGTATTTCAGAATCAAAGGGCATGCACAGTTTATTGCCCTTTGGTCATGGTTCCAACTTGTTCTCCAAAATGGTTGGATCAGTTCACAACTCCACCAATAATGCAATAATGTTCAATTTTCTATATCTTCTCCAGCATTTTCTGTCATATTAGCCAATCAGATAGGTATGAAGTGGGAGCTCAGAGTTGTTTTTATTTGCATTTCTCTCATCAATAGTGATTTAGAACACTTTTTATATGATAGTTTTAATTTATTCCTCTTAAAACTGTCTATTCACATCCTTTGGCCATTTATCAATTTGTGAATGCCTTGTATTATTTTAAATTTGATTCAGTTCTCTATATATTTGATAAATGAAGCCTTTATCAGAAACACTGGCTCTAAAAAAAGAAAATGTTTCTTAGCTTTCTATTTTCCATCTAATCTTGGTTGCATTGGATTTGTTTATGCAGAAACTTTTTTTTTATTTGACATAATCAAAATTATCCATTTTCATTTCATAATGTTCTCTCTTCCTTGGTTGGTCATAAATCCTTCCCTTCTCCCTAGATCTGACAGGTAAATCATTCCTTGCTCTTCTATTTTGCTTACCATATTACCCTTTATGTGTAAATCATATTCCAATTTTGACATTATCCTGGTGTAGGATATGAGACCTTGTTTTATGCTTAGTTTCTGCCATACTATTTTCCAGTTTTCCCAGGAGTTTTTGTCAAATAGTGAATCCTTATCCCAGAAGCTGAAGTCTTTGGGTTTATCAAAGAGGAGATTACTATAGTCATTTGCTTCTGTACTTTGTGTACCTAACCTATTCCACTTATCCACCACACTGCTTCTTAAGTCAATTGTTTTGATGATTGGCACTTAATAATATAGTTTTAGATTTGTATTACTCAGTCATCTTTCTTTGCATTTTTTCATTAATTACCCTGATAATCTTGACCTTTCGTTCTTCTAGATCAGTGGCTCTCAACCTGTGGGCCGCGACACCTTTGGGAGTTGAATGACCCTTTCACAGGGTTCATAGGGGTCACCTAAGACCATCAGAAAACATATATTTCTGATGGTGTTAGGAACTGAGACACCACTCCTCTATCCATCTCCAGGCAGGTCTGCCCAAATGCAGATACACCCACATACGAGTATTAAAGGGTCGCGGTATTAGGAAGGTTGAGAACCACTGTAGATAAATATTATTATTATTGTTTACTTTTTTTATTTTTTTTTGTTGAATTTTAAATTTATTTTGTCAAACATTTCCCAATTACATTTTTTTTTATTTGCTCATTTACTTTTTATTTACAAGATTCAGTTCCACAATCACTTGAGTTTCAGATTTTCTCCCCTCCCTTCCCCCCCCCCATGGTGGCGTGCAATCGTGTATAGGATCTGCAAATACTTTCAC
>JAQQSV010019650.1:0-11147 GCA_028646515.1 Pseudochirops corinnae | reverse complement strand
TTGTTTAACTTTATTTCTTGATATCCTATGAAGTCATTAACTTCTATTTGGTCAATTATAATTTTCAGGGAGTTCGCCCCCCCCCACACCTTTGGCAAGTCTGTGTACCTCTTGTTTCAAGCTTTTAGTTATTTTTCCATATTATTCTTTGCTATGCAGCCCTCATTTCTTTTCCCATTTTTTCCTCTAGTACTCTCATTAAAAAATATATATATATATTTGCTCCTTTTTTTTTTAAACCTTTGCTTCATCTTTCCAGGAATTCTAACTGGACTTGTGTCCAAGCTGAGTTTTTCTTTAGGACTTTATTTGTAGATGTTCTGAACTCATTCTCTTCTTTGGGTTTTTGTCTTTAGCAACCCTGTTACCACAATAGCTCTTGATGGTGGAATTCTTTTTTTTTTTTTTTTTTTTAGAGGCTCATTCTTCCAACCTACTTCCTGATTTGGGACTTTATGCTAGTTGAATTCTGTGCACTTCTGGGACTTGAGCTTAATTTTTGTCCACTTGGGTCCTTCTGCTACCTTCTTGGGAGTCGTGAGAGTTGTGCTATTCCTTTCTCAGGGACAGCTTGGGCTGGGTTTTCAGTTTTTTCCAAAGTGGTCTGATCCAGAGCAAAGTCTCCTTATTGCCCTTCCAGTCTCAACTCTGCAAGTTCCTGAACCAGACTTGGATCTGAGCAACACACCTATGGGCTTGTTCCTGGTTGGAAGTTCCATTAGACAGCTGCTGGACCATTACTAATAGCCAGTTAGATCATGCTGTAAGTTCTCCACTCCTGCATCCAGCACAAATCCAGAGCCTACTAGGACCTCTTCTTGCTCAGGGGCACAGTCTCAATCCTCCTTCAGTCCCTGGGCCCTGGAATACTCCATGCAATGTGCCCCAGACAGATCCCAGATCCAGGATTCCCAGACCTCCCTGTTTCCCCATACCAACCTAGGTTGGAAAAAAATGACGCACTATGATTTTTTCTTGGGTTTTCCGACCATGACCCAATCTGGTGCATTTTCTAGATCTTTGTGACTGGCTATACCACCATCTAACAATAGTTATTTCTATTACATTTATCTGTGATCATATTGCAATGACTGATTGTAATCCCCTGCTGCAATGAGTGCAATCATTAGATTGCAAGCTTCCTGCGGGCAGGGACTTTTTCTTATTTGTATCTTAGGCATTTAGCGTAGCGTTTGGAGCATAGTTAGCACTTCATAAATATTGATCATATGTTGTACCCCTTCCCCAAAGCATATGGGCTTCAGGAAGGCAATGGCTGTTTGGAAAAGAAGTCTGTATTTATATCTATTTCTTTATCTGTACGTGTGTATCTGCCTATTTATGTATATGTGTACATGCATGTATATCTCTATCTATCCATCTATCCACCTGTCTATCTATCTACCATCTCTCCCTAATTCAAATCATAATTTCAAGCATCTAGAAATCACTCTTTTCCCTGCAAGTGTTTCCATATGGCATTTAAATATTGAACCGGGCAGTCCTGACCTCTACTCTTGCTTCAGTTCATCGGTGATTTGACCTTCCTGTTGACCTTCTGTTGTACAGGGTTTTCCTTTTGGCATCTGTGCTAACTTGTCTCAATTCATACCAAACTCCACGTTGTCTCCAACATTCTTGGAAGATAAGACCTCTCTCTCCCTCTCTCTCTGTCTCTCTCTCTCCCTCCTTCCTCCTCCTCCTCTTCCTCCTCTCTCTCCCTCTCTTTTTCCTCCTCCTTCTCCTTCTCTCTCTCTCTCTCTCTCTCTCTCTCTCTCTCTCTCTCTCTCTGTCTCTCTCTCTCTCTCTCTCTGTCTCCAGAATTTGCAGAAACTCACCGGGCCAGGAGAGCCACTTTATGGATGCCTGGATGGCCTCCCCAGGCTCCTTCCATATGTATGATTTTGTGAATGTAAATAGACTATACCATCGCCCCAGAAAAAAAAAAATAATCCTCCCCCCCAGATACAAAAAACCCCCATCAATGCGCACAATTAAAAAGAAGACTTAGCATGTCTTCAGAGGAATTATCAGTGCATTGCCAGGAAGACCAGTCCTTGACACTAAGCGTGCATTTAGGACATCAACACACATGGTTGGGAACATGGGTCATCCCAGAATCTCAGAGATGAGATTTTGTGTATCTTTGTACATCTAAATTTTTGTGTATTTTGTGTATCTTTGTATAGCTAAACCAACCTGAACCTGAACAAGAATCTCTTCCATTGAATGTGAGGCAAGAGGTCATCAAGCCCATGCTTAGAGACCCTCACTGATGAGCAACTTGCTTCCTGTCCAGGCAGCCCATTTCATACTGGGACAGCTCCCCTCCCTCCCCCTGTCTTAGATGAAGAAGAATCTTTCTCTTTGTCACTTCTCTTCCTTGCTTCTGACTCTGTCCTTTGGGGCCAAAGTGAACAAGTCTAAGCTCTCCTTACACGACAGCCCTCCTGTGCCCCCCGACTCTGAGCTAAACCTCTCCAGGTCCCTTCACCCAGTCCTCCTCTGGCTTGGACTCAAGGCCCTCCACCAGTTTGGGTGTCTTCTCTAAACATCCTCCAACATCCTTCCTAAAAGGGGGCACTCTGCCCACAGTTCTCCATCGTCACAACCCAAGGGCAGAGATGCGTCAGCTCCCGTAAAATGAGGGGGTTGGACTCCATGTTTCTCAGGCTTCTGTCCAGCTGTGCCATGATGTTCCTGGGCTTCCGTGGGCCTGCATTCAGCCATGGGCTTCCTTTTTGCTCTGGGAGGCCTCAGAGGGAGCCGGTCTGCAGGACAAGCATGGTGACTTACCCAGAGGTAAGTCATGGCCATGATCCACTGAGGACCCTATGCTCCTTTAGGTGACGAGGCTGTGGTCCTGAGTGCAAACTGGGAGGCTGCCCTCCTCACTGGAACTCAGACCAGGGACACTTCCTGTGGTCATCAGGGCTCCCCACTCATAGCATCATAGGGCCAGCAAGGGCTAGAAGGTCTTTTGCCTCCTTCATTAGGCCCCCTCTGATGTTTCCTTTGCTGGCAATCCAATTCCACCAAAAGCCTGGTGCTCAAGGATGGGCTGAGCCTGAGGCCGTGGAGGTGAGATGTGTGACATCGAGGGCTCCTCAAAGCCAGGACAAGGCATGCCAGACCAGGGTGGCATCAAAGAGCTGGGCTTTGGCTTCCACTGTGGGAAGTGGAGCCCCAGAAGGGGGAGGAGTCCAGGGGAAGGGATCTAGGAATGCCATGAAGCCCCTTCTCTGTGCCAGAAGAAAGTGTGGGCCCAGGAGGAAGTCAGCCCTTTGGGGGGTACAGGACAGAAATGTGGGGAGTAGGAGGGAACAAGCCTTTTGCTGGCTGGCCCCCTGCCCTGGATGCACCCCTCCCATCTCCACTTCTTGTGAGGCCAGCTGAAGCCCTCCCTCCTACTGGGATGTCTCCTGGTCCCCATCATCCCCCCAGCCCAAGGGCCTGCTCCTGCCTGGTCACTTTTTATCTATTTTTCTATTCACTCTTCTATCTGCACGGAGCCTCCTCCGTTAGACGTAAATTCCTCAATGGCAGACACTATTTCATGTGTGTCTTTGTGCCTAGGTCAGTGCCGAGCATATAATAAGTCTGCTTGGATTAGATATTAAGTGGTGAATGGTCAACCTGACATCTGCCAGGCTCCCAGGCTGGTGACTGCAATCACAGCATCTGATGGAAGGGGGAGGGGGCTACACCACCACCCAGCCTGGCTCTGGCGCATACATAGGGGGTCCTGAGGGATGGGTGGACTCACCTCCCCAGCACTGTAGCTGCGCAGTCGTTGGAGATGCTGCCTGTGGGTCAGGTGGTTGGGCAGACGTCCATTCTGAAGAGGGATCCGGGGGTCGATGAAAGTGGTTGCTCTGCTATTGTGGTCCACAAAGAAAGACTGCCAGAATGAAAGAACAAACCCATCCCATGTTTGGCAGGAGGGATGGGCCGGGCATGGGGCCGGGGCTCTTCTCATACTGCTTTCTACCTTGCATGGCCTCTAACTTCAGAGCCCAATAGAGTAGGGATGCCAGGCTGCTTTCCTCCCAGCCACCTGGCATCTCTCAGACCCTGGGTCCCCAGAGTCAGAGTGTCCTCTGAGACAACCAGCTGAGTCTCCACACCAGCCTGGACACAGAACTTCAGAGAAAGGAGCTCTTACTTCAACGACTTCATTTTTACAAATGGGAGGAGGGCAGCCCAGAGGATGACATGCTAGGTTGGAGTCAGAGAGGTCTGGGTTCAGATTCTACATCTAACACTGACCTACTGGGGGACCCTGGTCAAACAATGTGACCTCTCTGAGTCTCAGTTCCCTCATCTGTCAAGCTAGATGCTCCCCTCCCCCACAGTGTTGTGAGACTCAGACAAAAGAATGGTGTCTACAAGGGGTTTTTGTAAACTCCAAGATGCTGTGTTGAGGCCAGTTAGAATTTCCCTGCATGCTCCAGGGGGCTTGTATCTGGAAGAAAGAGCAGGGATTTGGGAAGTGGGAGCTCAGGGACCTCCTTAAATGGTTATTGAGAGCTCTCAAAAAAGATCAGGGGCAGCTGGGTGGTAAAGTGGATAGGGAGCCAGGCCTGGAGTCAGGAGACTTGAGTTCAAATGTGGCCCCAGACAGCAAGTCACCTAACCCTGTTGGCCCTGGTTTCCTTATCAGTAAGATGAGTTGGAGAAGGGAATGGCAAACCCCTCCAGCATCTCTGCCTAGAAAACCCCAAATGGGGTCAGGAAGAGTCAGACACACTGAAAACAAAAGGTGAGGGGGCTAGGCCTTCCCCCATCCAGCATACTCCAAACCTGCCTGGAGAGCTCATTAGGTTTCTAAAGCCACAGTGTTTCTATTTGGGCTCACAAAGGTGAATTCTAATGCCTGAAGGAGGCCTGGGGCCAGAGACGCTGTCACCTGAGGCCATCTAAGGGATGGGTGCTCAGATAATTAAGCCGGTGATATGGCTCCCCATGGCCTCGGAGCCGTGTGGCCCTGCAGCTGCCCAGGGAGCATCTTTCATGCCTCACACTGTGGTCTTCTCACCACCTTCTCCCGACCCACCCTCACCTGCTGTGAGCCTGGAACGCCAGTGGTTCCCCAACACGCCAGCATGCTCCCACTCACCTTGCCCTGCTGGTCGGTTTTGATTTCCCAACCTCGGGGTAACTCTAGGCGGGTGTCTGCAAACATGTTGATGAAGTTCACCAAGTCACGGTTGTGCTGGTAGCGTTCAAAGTTCCTAGCATCCCGACGGACCTTCAGGATCATGTGTTTCAGGCAGGTGCTGTTAGTGAAGGCGCGATAGGCACTCTGGGGGCAGAGGAGAGGCCCTCTCAGCACCCGACACGTGGCCCTGAGCATGGGGCTGATGGGCGGGAAGGGACCTAGGTTTGGAGCTGGAAGGTCATGGAGATCACCCCTCCTCCCATTTTACAGATGAGGAAACAGGTCCCTGGACGGGTCAGCCAGGTAGCATGGGGAAGAGCCAGAAGGGAAATGCCTGACTTCAAGTCTGAAGCTCTGTGCCAGCTTCCCCCATCAGGGAAAAGAAGAGACAAGTCCTGGAGAAAGACCTCACCTTCTCTGTAAGAGGACAGCACAGAGCAGGGAGACAGACCCTGGGGGCCAGGGTCATACCAAAGGGAAGCTTTGTTCTCAAAGCACTTTAGATCTCTCCAAAGAAAATTCGGGAAATGAATATGCAAATGATCCTGGTGTACTTCCATGTGCCCATGGGCTGTGGCTTCCATGAGGGAGTAGCCCCTCCAAAGACCCAAACTGCAGCCCATCCTTCCTGACCATCCTGGGGAGACTCGTCCATGGCCTTCCATAAGCTGCTCCCAGGGAGTCCACCCAACGTACCGGTGGTCCCCTCTGATTCTCCTGATATCCTGAGGGTAACCGTTGGTTATCTGAATGCATATAAATGATCCTTAGATATTATTGGTGCGGGACTCTCAAGGAAAGGGAATTCTCCCTTCCCCAGGGGCTTCCTGAGGCCTGGAGCTTCTCCATTCTCCAAGGCTTGGCCAGAAGAACCCAGATATGAGAGGTGCTTCTGGGCTGGAGCGGGTCTGAGTGCTGGCTCAGTGATGATCAGGATCCTGCTTGCTGATTCAGGGCTCGCTTGGCCAAGTGCAGGCCACATCCTTGTGTAGCTCTGTGGGATTTCTTCATAAATATTCCTGGGGCTTTAGAGTTTGAAAAATATATTCCCCCACAGGACTGTGCTATCCAGCTTAAGTCAATAAGCATTACTGAGTGCCTACTGTGTACCGAGCGGACCTGGAGAATCTCCCCGGTCATGCTCCCATTAGCCAGCAAACTGTGCTATGCTCCTTTTGGGTGGCTGAGAGGCAGGTCATTAAACAATAATTAAGCACCTGCTGTATGCAGGGCCTGCCCCAGGTTCTAGGGATACAATAGCGAAAGCTAACCTTTCTTTAGCCCTTTACAAGTGTGATCTCATATGATCCTCACAACAGCATGGGCTACCTCTACCCCCCAACTTAACAGATGGGGAGACTGAGCTTGTGAAAAGTTAGGTGACTTGACCTCAGTCACCCGGCTGAGAAGTGCCTGAAGCTGGATCTGAACTCTGGTCTTCCTGAGCTCTGCTCAGCAGCCCTCACAAAAAAAACAACTGGTTTACCACTCTCCCTTGTCTCATTCCCCTGCCCTCAAGGAAAGGGAGAACATCTCACAGAAAAGCCTTTCTAGGGCTGGAAAGGGGCCGGGAGAGGTTTGGAGAGGCCTCCAGCCTCTTTCTGCTGGGGGAGCTGCGGCTCTGGGAAGCTGTGGGGTCGTCAGCAAAGCTCCCCCTTGGGCCTTCCTTTAAAAACAAGCGGGTCTCTTGGGTGGTGACTTTGTCACCCTAAGGGCAGGCCATCCTTTCCTGCCGTGGGAGCTCCAGTGGGGCATTCTGAAGGGCCCCGATTCTTCTCCCCACTTTCCTGTCCCAGCTGAGGCCCCCGTGTTCAGTTCTTCCCAGCCCCTTCCCTCCTCCTCCCTCCTCACATCCCACCTGTCCTCAGCCTGGTCCATACTCCCTCCCCATCCCTCCTCTCCTCTCCACTCCCTCCTTCAGGCCCTCATCACCTGCTACCTGGGCTATGGCAATGGCCTCCTCATTGGCCTTGCTGCCTCCAGCTTCCTTCCTCCTCCAATCAGTACTACTAACTAACATTTCTACAGTGTCTCAGGCTTTGTGGAACACTTTAAATATAATGTCTTTTTTGGTTATCATGAAAATCCTGAGATGAGAACATTGAGGCCAACAGCAGTTAAGTGACTGGCCCAGGTCACGCAGTATTACGTCTCTGAGGTAGGATTCAAACTCAGATATTCTGAATTCCAAGTCCAGTGCATGGGACCACTTAGCTGCTTCCTTAGCAACCTGGTTAGAGTCACCAAAATCATTTCCCTGAAACACAGGGCTTAGTGTGCAAACCCCCAACTCCTGAAATTCTCTTGCAAACCCCTCCCCGGGCTGTCCCAAGAAACTGTGGGATGAGGGACCCAAACAACCGCTTCTCTGCAGCCATTTGTGCCAAAGGGATGTGCCGGCATCCCTGCCAAGGGTTCCAGTGGTGTCTGAAAATGAAAGCTACCTCATGGGCCCCTGTATGTGCCAACACCTCCCTATGTGTCTGTGTCTCCCAATAAACATGCACAGAAGTCACTGGAAGGGGCCTTGGGACCAGAGAGTGTGGCCCTTCCCTGGCAGAGTCTGCTCCCAGTGTGCTCCTTCCCAAGTGCCTGAGAGAGGGGATCCTGCCCTTGGAGGTGGCTCCTCTGCCACCTGCCCCGTAACCTCTCAGTTATGCCTCTACCAGGTCCAAGCACAGCCTTGTATGGGCTGCCAGGAGCAAGCTTTGACCGGAGGGCTCTGTGTGAGGACTCAGTGCTCTTTCCAAATGGTCCCATGGCTTTGTAAGAAGTTGGTGACTCTGCCACCCTTGACATTTTTTAAACTGCCTTCTCTCCATCCCAGGAGGCTGATGGAGAGAAAGGTGGAGGCAACATGTAGTCCTTTCCACTTGCCCACCATGGAACCGTGTGTAAGCACATGAGGGCTCCTCACTCCTCCCCCTGCCCGTGTCCCCTGCTGGGCTCATCCCTGTGGGCACTCAGTGGACTCACATAGTTGGCATGTAGTACAGTGAAGAACTCAGGGTTGGTCAGGAACTTGACAGCTGGAGACTGAAGCAACAGCGTGATTTTCTGAGAGTTCCCAGGGGAAAGTGGCCCTTCTCTCCCCAGCTCTGCAAAAGGGAAAACAGACCAAGTGAGCCCTTTGGGAAGCAGGCTTGTCCTGCCAGGCTGTCCGGGCAGGCAGCAAGTGATGGCACCCGAGCCTGATGCATCATGTTCATTAATTTATGCATCAGGTCTCCACCTCTACCCTTTTAGCTAAGTCTGCTCTTCACCCTTGTGGCTCCCAGCTAAGGGGCAGCTGGGTGTCTGAGAGCCCTGCCCCTCCCCCCATCCTCACATAAGCCTGACTTCTTCCTGCTTTCATCAGAGTGGTTTGTGGGATCTTGCTTTTCTCTGCCCTGGAGCTGCCGGGCTTTTATCCAGAAGGTGGGCGGAGGCAAGGAACACCTGGCTTGTGGTGAGGTCTGGGAGATGCCTGCTTGTAGGAAGCATCCAAAAGTGTGGGTCAAAATATATCTTCCATTTCTTCCCTTCCCTCCCTCCCTCCCTCTCTCCCTCTCTCCCTCTCTCTCTCCTTCCTTCCTTCCTTCCTTCCTTCCTTCCTTCCTTCCTTCCTTCCTCCTTTCCCTCCTTTCTTTCCCTCCCTTCTTCTCTCCCTCTGCCCCCCTCCATTAGATCACTGCTCCTTTGCCTTGCACCCAAAAAGAGTATCAGAGACAGACGTGAGCCTACATCTTCCTAACTCTGAGGTCAGCTACGATGCTTTCTCTCTCTCTCTCTAAGGAAGGCAGTGGGACGTAATGTAAAGAACAGACATAACGGTTGAATGTCCTGGGTTCAAATTCCAGCTCCGCCCTTTCCTATGCATGTGCCATTATGATGCTTATCATACTTCCTGCCTCATCTGTGAAGTGGGAGGATTGGACCAGACAGACTCTGAGATTCTCTCCTCTTCAAGGCCTATGATGTTTGCGCCGTTAATTCATTATTTGGATGAGCTGACAGACGCCCCTAGTACAGTGAACAAAGGCTGCTGAAGCCATCTGGAAACGTCTTCCCCAGGACGGCCCCCGTGCGCCTACGAGGCCCACGATCCCATAAATACGGCTGAAGCCCCGAAGTCGCTGCCATCAGGACTGGAGAGAGCAGGAGTGAAGCAGCAGCCCCAACTCCACCCCCACTAGCAGAAGTCCTCCCTGGGGGGATAGCCACGCCCGTGGCAGAGACCTCCGGAGGCTGCTCCATCCTCCCTCCTGCCTGCCCTGCCCCCGGTCCTCCTTCCTGAGAGCTAAGCTACCGTCCCACAAGCCGCAGATCGCAGCCACGGATGCCAGTTCAGGGTCCTCGGTCACCTAAATTGGGCTGAGAAGGGTCTGCCTCGGAGTCACTGCCCCCTCCGCCGCTGCTGCCTCCGCCCCCATCGCCACCGCCTCCTCCAGCCAGAGCCTGCTCCGGGCCCGCTGGGCCGCCGGAGTCCTCTTCCGAGGCCATCGTGCGCTGAATGTTCTGGTACCTTTGTGGTGAGAAATGAAAAGAGCAGGTCAGCTGTGGGGGCATCAGTGGGCGAAGCCTCCTTCTCTCCGTATCTGTTATGTGTGGACGTAAGTCCCGGCAGGCGGAGCCTGGTGTTAGGGCCTGAGCTCCTTAAGACAGAGACCGCCTCTCTTCTCTTTTGGGGTCCCCGTGCCCGGCACGCAGTAGGTGCTTCATCAAAGCTTGTACCTGATTAACCTGAATGTCAGAAATTTCTAAAGCAAGCAGCAAAACAAAGATCCGGCCGTGGAACTGAACGCTATAAACTAAAAGGAAAATAATTTTTTAAACAATCTGGGGACCGTTTGACTCCTCTGTGAACGACAGAATTTTTCAGTGTTTCCAGGGTGATTCTTGTTAATCTAGGGATCTATTAAATCCAATACCTCAACAAGCATTTGTTAAGCCCTGGGTGCTTACTGGGTGCTGTGGGATACCAAAGGATCCCCGAGAGAGCACGGGCCAGGCCCCACCCTCGCAAATATCCTACTCTGTAGGGACCCAGATCTGGGCACACAGACCATCATGCACCTACTGGGCACAGCATACAAGGGGCAAAGGGGAGCAATGATATGCTGCTCTGGAACCGGCTGAGGAGGGGGTGGAGTCACAGAAACCCCAAATCTTAGCGTGAGGGGAGCCCTCAGATGTGACCAGCTTTTCCCAAATAAGAATCCCCTCTGTAAAGCCCCCACAAGTGACTGAGCAGCCTCTGCCAGGAGGGACCCCTTCATTAAAGGACCTAGCTTCCTCCTACTCCCTGCCCAGAGTAGGCAGGGCTGGCTCTCATCGCTCAGAAGTTTTCTCTGACATCAAAGCTGAAAGAGGTATTTCACCAACTCCTCACTCCCATACCGCAGGCCCTAGTTCTACCCTCTGGAGCCAAGCAGGCCATCCTAGAGTGGCCACTTCAGCCTCTTCTCCTCTGGGCTCAGCATCCTCAACTCAGTGGATTCTCCTAAGGGATATACTCAAAGCTTTGTGTTCTCTCCAGTGTGACCAAAGAGAAGAAGTCGAAACTCTCTGCCATGTTAGAGATTCCTGGTGAAGGTGGCCTAAGGATGTGTGAATGTGTGTGTGTTTACATGGGGCATGTGTGTATATGGGGTGTGTGTATATGTACACATGTGTGGGCGTGTACATGTATATATGGGATATGGATAGGACTGTGTGAATGTATATGTGTGTATATGGGATATGTATATGTGTGAGTATATGTGGGCTGTGTACATGTGCACACACGTACTCGTCTGTATGTCTGTGTGACTGTATATTTGGAGTATGTGAAGTCTGTCATTTGACCATGTTTATATGGGTTATGTATGAGCATGTGTGAGGTGTGTATATGTGACTGTGTGCTTGTATGGAGTATGCATGTGCACATGTGTATCATATAAGTATGTATGTGGAAATATATATGGGATATATGTATGTAGAATATGTGTGTGTGTGTGTGTGTGTG
>JAQQSV010019649.1:0-11147 GCA_028646515.1 Pseudochirops corinnae | reverse complement strand
AGTAACCATGAAATAACCCATAAGATGCAGGGGAAAGGAGGAGCAACCTCAGAAGGGAGGGGATATCAGAAAAGCTGCGAGGTAAAAGAGGGAAAGGGCCAACACCTGCCATCTCTAGTGTCCTCTTTGGCTCTGCAGTTGAACTGTGAAAAGCACATTCCTCCTTCCTTACCTCAGCTTAGCCCTCCATCACTGGCCTACTGTGCAGCATGTGGCATTTATAACATCCTCTTGACTTCTGAGGATTTTTTGGACTTTTTATATATCAGTGGTTCTCAAGCTGTGGGTCGTGATTCCTTTGGGGGTGGAATGACCCTTTCATGGGTCACAGGGGTTGCCTAAGACCATCGGAAAACACATATTTCTGATGGTCTTAGGAACCGAGACACCGCTTCTCTATCCGTCTCCAGGCGGATCTGCCCACATGCAGATACGTCCACATATGAGTATTAAAGGTGTGGCATTAGGAAGGTTGAGAACCACTTCTGTATATGGTGTTTGTTGTGGTTATTACAGAGTTTGTCCTACACACAGGATGTTGAAGAGTTTTGAGATTCTGCCACATGGGGAAATGGGGGTATCAAGCCTGTGGAAGAGAAGATTTCGGGAGGTCATGACAAATTGGACCATGCCACGGAAGAGGGATTAAACGTGTTTTGTTGTTCCACATGTCCAGAAGTAGACGTTATGTACCACCTGGTGGTTTTCACTGGATCCTCCCCCCAATAGTGGAAAGGCCATTTATTTATCTTCACTTTTCAGCTCAGAAGGGTTTCAGGACTTTCCCAGGTGTCACAGTTTTTCAGTATCAGGGAGCTGTGGTATGGGACATCAGGTAGATCAGTTCAGTCCCTGTAAAAGGGCTAACAGGTCTAAAGGTAGTCTTGATCTCATTTAACCGGAGATCTTTGCATTGCCATGATAATGAAGTAGCTTGGTAGCTCCTTTGTGTCCCTGGACAAACCCTTCCTCCCCTCCACCCATGTTGGTACTTATTTGACTGTCTTTCTGGCCTGTTCTCCTTGGTAAGTTGATCAGGTGATAGAGCTTTTAAGTGATGTTTGGTGCTGGTGAGATTACATGTGTGCTGCTTTCCTGATCTCTTTTCCATACTTGCAGAGCCCTCACCCTTGCTTTATAAGGTTAGATGCTGCTCCATTACCTGAGTGTTGCTTCATGAAAAGATGGCCTTCCTCTCTCACAGTCAGGCAGTAGACATTTATTAAGTTCCTGCTGTGTGCCAGGCACTGTGCTAAGTGCTAGTGGTTATAGAACCAAGGCTATTCAAGAATGGGGAAAAAAAAACCCGGCTTGTTCTGTCTTAACACTCTTTGAGAATCATATGGATTCTGTAAACTCCATTTGAGTGATTAAACCTCAGCTCAGCCTGGTTTTCCTTCAAATCTGTCTGAAAGGCTTGCTAACCTTCCCAAAAGGACCATACTCTTAAGTCTCCAGAGGCTGCCGGACTACTTCAGCTCAT
Source organism: Pseudochirops corinnae (assembly GCA_028646515.1). NCBI lineage: Eukaryota > Metazoa > Chordata > Mammalia > Diprotodontia > Pseudocheiridae > Pseudochirops > Pseudochirops corinnae. Next base: position 9,664 of record JAQQSV010019649.1, on the reverse strand, counting down.
CATTTATTAAATTCTTGCGAGGCACTAGTGTCAGTTGGTTTTCAGTTTATTTCATTGGTGATAATAATGCAAAATGAATCCATGCTTTAAAAACAGAAAATCCCCAGGAACTACGAGGTTATGTAAGAAATTCCTGCTTCTAATTGGGATAATTGTTATCTGCTTAGAGTCTTCTCCGACACACTGCCGTCTTTCCATGCTTATTCCATTTTGCCTGTTCTTTATATCCACAATCATGAAAGGAGTATGCTGTGTACTGTGTATCAGCAGGCATTTATTAAGCACCTACTGTGTTCAAGGCATGATCCTAGGTGGCAGTGGTGGTTGATGGTTGTTGTCTTTTGCTCTCAAAGAGGGCCAGAATGACATTCCTCTGTTGGAGTCATGTGAAGGGCTTAATCACTGCTTTTTCATTCTGTCTTTGAAGTCGATTTAAATGTTCAGATATGTATGTCATCATGTGGACATTTCTAGGTGTTGTATGCAGGCGTAGTTTTTTATGTTAAAAAAGCACAGCCATTTATCTCCCCCTTTTACTGAGTTATGTGACTTTTGATACAAATTGTTTATTTTGAATCACTAATAAAGTGTGGTTTAGTAGGACAGTGGTGAAAAGGCATTAGTTAACTTTTTCTTGCATGCTTCCTGAAGTCCTAGCTCGCAAGTGCTGTGTAGTTGGCGCATGTTCCCTGATGTTCAGCTGGGCAGTGAAACCCAGCATTGGCCGATGGTTTCCTTAGTTTTATGTGTGCTAGGATCACTGGTCAACAATATTATTGTTTCTAATGGTGTTGTCTTAAGTGCTTTGTGCTTCTTAGATTTGGGGCATATCTTAAATTTTCACTGCTCCCTAATTCTACCACATATTTGAATGGTTTTTTGTTAAGTCTGCTGTGAGCCAGCTTTAATGTTTCAGAGATGAAACTTTAGTCCTTATTGAGCAAACAGATGAGTGCTGTTTTGATTCTAAGGTAGATGATAAGCAGATGGCTTGGCTCCCTCACTTGGGTGTTGTCACTTGTGTTAGAATATTAATTAACTGGATATAGGGATCTTGTCACATATTCTTTGAGGTTTCTGTGATTTGGAAAGAGCAAAAAGACGATTTACCTGGTTTCTAATATACTTTACAATATCCAGATCAGCCATTAGCTATAAGATCTGTTTTACACAATGAAAAATGATCTCTACCTGGATTTTGGATGAAGAATATAAATTTGGATTGTAATGAGGCTTTGTATACTAAAGTAGATACATGTAAGGTATCCTCTTTCTATCTGTAGGTCCTTACTAACTCAAGCAGCTAAATGAACTGTTAACTTGATTTTTAGAAAAATCCAACTGAAATTTTAGTTGTTGGACTAAGAGGATGGAATCTCTTGCAAGAAGGCACCAAAGTGTTTAAAACACTTGGCATATCCATGGGCATTTGAAAATGATTGCTCTTTTATTAGTATTACAGTTTAGGTATGCCAAATAGTGCTGCTCTGTTTTTGAATGAAACAGCATGGCTTGGCACAGAGTTAAGTACTGAATAAATGTTTGTTGACTGACAAAGGAAAGCCCGCACTGCATTAGAAAACACTGTCTCAAAGGAAAGAACTGATTTCAGGACAGAAAAATGAGATAGCTGGGTGGCAGGGGGGATGGAGCACTGGAGTGGGAGTCAAGATTTTGAGTTTAAATGTACCCTCTGTCACTCAGTAGCTGTGTGACCCCAGGCAAATGGAGTAACCTTGGTCTGCCTCAGTTTCCTCAACTGTAAAAATAGGGTTTTTTTACAATCCTGGGCTGCTGTGAGGATCAGATGAGATCTTATTTGTGAGGCACTCAGCAAGAGGCCTGGAACCCAGTAAGTACTTGGTAAGTGCCTGTTCCCTTTGCCCTCCCTGCTAAGCCAGCCACTGCTTAGTCATGGAGAGTTCTCTCACTATTAAAGGAGCATCAAACTTGATTTGAGAAAAAATGTTGAGGTGATGGATCAGAATGCCTAGGTGAGATTTTTATTTGTCTGGAAAATAAATTTCCAAAAATCAGTGCACCTGAAATCAAAGAGGAAAGATGTGTAAGAGTAGTGTTGAAAGACAGACATTTTGAAGAACAGTTGAATAAACTTGGAGGAGCTGCCTGGAAATCATTTTTAAAGGCAGCCATAAACTTTTTGGGAAACTGCAAAGCAAAAAATTAACGAGAGATCATCAGGGATCTTCTCAAGGCCTTATAAAGTAGTGAGATGTGACATGTCACTCAAGATCCATTCATTCATGGACTCACATTTGGACTTCTTCCTGGAAACCCTAGGTCCTCTCAGTGTTGAGCAGGGGGAATGCTTCCATCGAGAAATCTCCACAATGGGAAAGTGATGCCAGGCACATGGAGTCCAAACATGCTGGCTGACTGCTCTTGGACACTACAGGAGGAATGATCCACAGACAAAGTAGAACAGAAATCTTAAGTAGCTACACTTTAGGTGAGTTAAATAAGCACAATTTTGTTAATTAAAAAAAAAGCAAAAAACTGTGATTCCTATGGAAATAGTGAATGATAAGAGAAATTCTGAAGCTATCCTTATCAACAAAACAAAACATCATTTATAAGGTTTGCAAATTTTTATGGCTGTGACAGGAAAAAAAACCAAAACTTTTTTGTTCTTGCTGTCAAGTGACAACCAGGATATTTTTTTTTTTTTTGCATCTAGCCATTTTTGTTAGTCATTTCAACTTAAAAAAAACTGTTCCTTTTAATATTTCTTCATAGACGTGAATTAAGCAGATATTTTCTTTTTAAGCATGTGCTGTATGCAAAGTACTGTGCTGAGATACTAGCAAAGATGTGTGAGTAAATACAGCCGAAAAGGCAGACAGCTAAGAAGTGGAGAAAATCCTTGTTTGTCGAACATAATATGTACTTGGAAAAAGGTCACTTCAAATGCTTCCACTTTTAAAATGGATACCAACATTTCATAAGAAATAGTGACAAAAAAATTTTGTTTGGAACTTTTTTGAAAAATGAAGTTAAAAATGATGAAAAAGGTTATTTTATCTTATATTTGACAAAATTTAGGTTATAAGTGCACTTGTACTAATTCTTAGATTGGTCAAAGAATAAAGTATAAATGTAAAGTATAAATATAAATGAAATGTTTGGTTTAGGGGACTTTTTTGGACCAAATTGTATGACAGCAGAATAAGACATCTTTCACTTCACATTTGACTTTCATAGTATGTTAGTAAAAAGAGTCATTGATGTAGAAATACTTAAGGCCTTCATCATTTATTTATTTATTTTTGCTTTTTGGTGGGGGAGAAGGCAGGGCAGTTAGGGTTAAGTGACTTGCCCAGGTTCACACGGCTAGTAAGTGTTAAATGTCTGAGGCCGGATTTGAACTCAGGTCCTCCTGACTCCAGGGCCAGTGGAGTCATTCACTGAGCCACCTGGCCGCCCCCATCATTTTTCTTAGGGATTATCTCCTTTGATATTGAAGTCATTTACTTTTGAGGCACTACCAGTCTGTGGAACTACATCTCATCAAATAAATACAAATTTATTAAACAACTACTCTGACAGGCACTGTGGCTACCAAGAGAGGCAAAAAACAGACCCTGCCTTCAGGATCCCATAGTCTAAGGGGGGAGGCAATATGGAAACAACTTGTACAAATAAGACATGTTGTGTACACACACACACACACACACACACACACACACAACTGGGGATAGCATCCGAGGGAAGGCTTGAAGGTTATGGAGGACTTGGAAAGGTTTCTTGAAGAAAGTGGGACTTAAGCTGAGACCTTTAAAGTCAGTGAGGCTAAGAGGCAGAGAAGAGCCGAGAGAGATTTCTGGCATGGGGGACGTGGTAGGAGACCAGTGTCGCTGGTTTGCAGAGTGTGCGGGAAGAGTGAGGCATCCAGAGGACTGGAAAAATAAGGAAGGGCCTGGGGATGAGGAATGCGAAAAGCCAAACAGGGGACTTCAGAGCTGATCCTGGAGAAAACAGGGAGCCCCTGATGATTACTGAGTAGGGGATGATGTGGTCCGAGCTGTGCATTAGGAAGATCATTTTAACAGCTGCGTGGAGAGAAACTTGAGGCAGGGGGACCAGTCAGCAGGGTGTTGCCCTGGTCTGGGTGTGGTGGATGATAGAGTTTAGTTCTGATCAGGGGCATCAGTTCACTGGTGATTATTTTTATTTTATGTCTTTAGATTTCCTCTGTAACTTTGTGAGGTAGGCAGCACAGCATAATGGATAGAAAGCTGACCTCCAGTTCAGCAAAGCCGGGATGCTGTCAGGCCTCTCCTCTGACCCATCCTGGTACTGTGACCTCCAGGTCTACCACCCAGTCAGATCCTGGCTGCTCTTTTCTGCTGCAGGATATACTCCCTTTCTTTCCTCAGTGAGTTCAGTGCATGGCTCACACACAGTGGTTGTTGTCAGGGTGCAGTGTTGTACTGTGACTGATCAGACCAATATGAGCTTGGAAGGTTCCTCCACAGGTCAGGCACAAAGAGTCCACATGAACATCTGGAGTGGAGATATCTCTAAATTGGCTCATCTCACATTTCTTTTGAGCTACTGTAATTCTTGCTTACAGTGCACTGTAATGGATTCCAAAGTTCTTCAGAGACCTTGAGAATGTCCTTGTATTGCTTTTCCTGACCTCTGTGTGAGCACTTGCCTCTCTCTTGAAGTCCTGACCTCATGCTACATATATACATATTGATACTTTCTCAAATACCCTAACTTCCAGGTTCCTTAATTTGCTCATTTCCATGACCTACTCTTCCATCTCACTTTAGCCTCACAGAGAGATGGCCACGTCCCTTGGTCTTGCTGTTGCCCACAAATATACTTCTGTGTTCATGAACTCTGAAATTCACTTATCTGATGACAAACTGATGTCATTCTGCCTTGCTGTCTCCCTTGCAGACCCCAGACCCTGTTTTCATCCACGCTATACCCTCCACACCCTTGACTCCTCAGTTCTTTCCCAGATCATCACCCCTGAACTATCTGCAATCTCCTCCCTTTCCCATCCTGACTTGTTGGTGAAAGAGTTCAGCTCTGCAGTGTCCTCTTTCTTGAGACCTTTGCCCCTTTATCCTATCCCAGATAAGACTCAGCCTTGGTTTATTCTCATTGTTGTCTTCATTGCTATTCACAATACTGCTGAAAAAAGCTAAAAAAAAAACAAACCATGAAATCTTGTTGATTGGGTTGGCTCCCACTACAAATTTGTTCGGTAACCTCACCTGGGCCCTCACTGCTACTAGTCAATCCTTTTATACTTCCCTAATTAACTCATTATCCCACTCACCACAGCAGCTCTTCCAAACCGTTTCATTCCTCAAATCTTACATGGCTTCTCTTCCCACCACCCTTTCAGCTGAAAATCTTGGCTCATATTTTAGTAAAAATAAAAAAAAAAAATTGAAGATATTTGCCAAGAGCTCCCTCTTTCCCCCCATTTGTCACCTTACATTGCTCAGATGCCTTCTACCACTATCTCCTTCACTCTTGTCTCACTTGAAGAAGTCACCGTTTTCCTTGCCAAAACAAACTTCTGTGCATGCACGTGATTGCATTCTATCTTGTCTTTTACAGGAGATTTCCACCCCCATCATCCCCACTATCTTGCTTATCTTCAATCTCTCCCTGTCTTCTGGTTGTTTCTACACTGCCTACTGCCTTTAAACATGTCTGTGTTTTCCCTGTTTTCAAAAAAGTCCACTCCCTTTATCCCTCCATCCCATCTAGCTGTGCTCCCATATTAACCTTTTGTGGCTTAGTTTGGTGGGAATGCTGTCCACATTATAAATGCTTCTAATTTCTTTCCTTAGATTCTTACATAAATTCTACTCTCCAGTTTTAGACCTCAATATTCTACTGAAACTGCTTTTTCCTAAGTTACTGATGATCTCTTAATTACTAAATCTAACCACCTTTTCTCAGTCTTCATCCTTCTTCACCTTGGCTGCCTCTTACACTGTTGGTCGCCCTCTTCTCTTGGGGTTTTCATGACACTCCTCTGTCCTGGTTCTTCTTCCTGTCTGATCATTCCTTCTCGGTCTCCTGGATGTTCATCTAGGTCATACCTACTAACTCTGGGTATCCTCTGGAGCTCTGTATTTAGCCCTCTTCTCTCTCTAAAGCTCTTTCATGTGGTGATCTAATCAGCTCCCACAGTTCCAACTCTTTAGTGACCTCAGTGTCGAATCCCCAGCTGGCTCTCAGACATCTCAGACTAGGTGTCCCAGGGATGTTTTGAACTTAGCGTATCCAAAGCTGAACTCATCTCACTCACTTCCTGCATTGCCTGTTACTGTTGATTACCACCATCTTCTAGTGACTCCAGACTTAAAACCTGGCCATCACCGGCCCCCCTCCACCTATATCCAGCCTGTTGTCGAGTCCTGTTGAGGTTACCTTTGTAATGTCTCTCATAGACCCCCCTTCTCTCCTCTCTTTGCCACCCCCAGTTGCATGCCCTCACCACCTCATGGCTGGACTAGTGCAACAGCTGGTGAATGGGCCTGTTTGCCTTAAATAAATTTTTCCCTTCCCTAGTCCATCTTCCACTCAACTGTCAAAGCACTCCTCCTAAATTTCAGGCTGTCACCCCTTATTCAGTAAGCTTCCATGGCTGCTTACCATTCCTAGGATGCTCTGTCTTCATGCCTGCCCTATCCTACCTTTCCAGTCTTCTCACACCCCACACCCATGAGGGCAGGGGCGGTCTTTCTTTCTGCGTGTATTTGTGTTGCCAGAGCTTAGAACAGTGCCTGGAACAGATTGGGTGCTTCATAAATGCCTGTTGGCTGACTGAGGATGGATAGTATGCTGAATACAGGGAAGTCTGTGAGGAAGTGTATTGGATATTAAATAGTCCAGTTTGGTGCCTGCTGCCTCTAGAGGCCAGCAGTGACATGAGTCTGAAAAATGAGGGAAGTGCCAGGAGTTCGGGCTGTGTCATGCAGGGGAATTAATCTTCTTTCCCTAGAATTAATAGAATTTTTCCTTAAAATGAAAAGAGTGGATTAGGTTCTCTTATCTCATTCCTATGTCCACAACTACCTCTGTATATGAGAGATTTTATGATAATTTAACATCCACATTAGGGAGGGAAAAGGAGTGGAAGCCCATGTAGAAAACATATGTGTCCAAATGAGATTTATTGAAGGATATTTTTGAGAGTCACCTGAAGCCTCAGGAGCGTGTGCACTGCAAATCCCCGTATAAATGTCCAGTGCAGTTTTTACAAGAGTAAATAGGTTGCTGTAGCACATTATAAAAAACTTACTGGTTTTCCTCCTTTTTATTTTTTTTGGTATGGGAAAAAGTCTGCTCACTGATGTGTGCTGATCACTTTTTCTCATGTCCAGAAAAGTATTATCTGTTACCACGACTAAGAAATCTGTGCTTTGAGATTTTCAGTCATTGTAATTGGTTAAATGGGTTGAGAAGCATAGGATTGCGGTACTTATTACTCCTACACAAGGTCTGCTAAGGAGAGAAAGTGAAATTCAGTTTTTCTGTGATCTCATGCTGTGGGACCTTGGCTCCAGGGGTGGACACTTGCCTGTGAAGTAATTATTTTGGAGGCCTTCTTGGCTAGCTTAGACACATGAAGCAAAACATTGAGAAGTAATGAAAAGTGCAGAAGTTTGTAGAATGAAAAGCAGTCGGCATAGACACAGATGTGGAAGGGAGGTCTGTCTAAGCTGCTCGGCCACAGAGCAGGGCCATCCGTCAGTGATGGTAGAACAAAGACTGATGGGGCCAAAGTGTCTTGATGACCTGAATTTCTCGTTTAACTCTGCTTTTTGTTCAGTACTTTGTATGTTGCACTGTCTTGCATCTATGAGTCATATCAGCAGACAATTTCCAGGGAATTAAAATTATCCCCGATGCAGAAGTGAGGAGCCATTGAAGGATTTTAAGCAGCAACATAATCAGATTGATGCTTAGAGTTATGTTGTTATTTATCTAAGAAGATTGTTTTTTAGTTCAGTTTTTTTTTTTTGCAGTTCCTATATCATTAAAAAATGTTTCCTGAGTGCCTTAGCATTTGGTCTATTTTCTTTTCAGTTAAATTTTGTGTTGAGATAGCTTTTAACATCACGTTCATTTCTTTTTTTTTTTTGGAATGTTTTTTATTCATTTATTTATTTTCTTGTTTACATCATGCATTTCCACGAGATTTTGAGTTACAGATTTTCTCCCCATCTTTCCCCCAACTCACCATCCCAAAACAGCCATCCCACTGTATAACCCCTCCCCCACTCTGCTCTCTCCTATGTCCTCCCCCATCGCCCCTCTGACTTTCTGGTAGGGCAAGATGGATCTCCCTACCCCACTGCTTGTATATCTTAATTCCCAGTTGCATGTAGTTAATAATAATTACATATATATATATATATATATATATATATATATACATACATATATTTTTAACATTTGATTATAGAACTTTAAATTCTAGATTTTTTCCCTTCCTCCCTGATCACCCACCCCACTGGAAAGACAAGCAATTCAATACAAGTTGTACATCTGTAGTTACGCAGAACATCTCCGCCACGGACATATTGTGAAAGACTGATTATATGTCCCTCCTTCCTATCCCACCCTGCCTTGTTCCATTTTCTACCCTTTACAGAAGTGTGTACATCTAGCAACCCTGCCAAACTCTCCATCATCCGCCCTCTCGTCCCCTACTCTCCTGTAGGGCAAGATACCCAGTTTAGAGTTTATATTATTCCTTCCTTAAGCCAGATTCAATGAGAGTAAGGTTGACTCTTTCCCTTTTGCCTTCCTGCTCTTCCCCTCCATTGTAACAGCTATCCCTTGACTCTTCTATATGAGATGATTAACCCCATTTTGTCTCTCCCTATCTCTTCTCATTCTGTTCCTCTCCCACTTCAGAATTTCACCTTTTAAAGTATTGTCCCTTCCTGTTCAATTGATCCTGTGCCCTCTATGTACACATATACACACATACTCAGATATATATTCATATGCATATATAAACCCTCCTATATAGACATGTGTATGTATACGTATATATACATTTGTATTCCGTTCACCTATCCTCATACTGAGAAAAGTTTCATAAGTTACAATTATCATTTTTCCATGTTGGCATGTAAATAGTTCAGCTTTGATAAGTTCCTTATGATTTCTTTTCTATGTTTACTTCCTCATGCTTCTTGTCTTTGAGTGTCAAATTTTCTTTTCAGTTCTGTTTTTTTTTAGCAAGAATGTTTGAAAGTCTTCCACCATTGAATGACCATATTTTCCCCTGAAACATTATACTCAGTTTTGCTGGGTAGGTGATTCTTGGTTTTATTCCTAGCTCCCTTGATCTCTGGAGTATCATATTCCAGGAGTTATCCTGATTGTGTTTCCACAGTATTCAAATTGTTTCTTCTTGGCAGCTTATAATATTTTCTTCTTGATCTGGGGACTCCAGAACCTGGGTATAACGTTCCTAGGAGTTTTCTTTGGGGGAATCTTTTTCAAGAGGTGATCAGTGAATTCTTTCAAGTTCTGTTTTGACCTCTGGTTCTAAAATATCAGGACAATTTTCCTTGAGAATTTCTTGAAGGATGTTTTCTAGGTTCTTTTTTTTGATCATGGCTTTCAGGTAGTCCAATAATTTTGAAAT
>JAQQSV010019648.1:0-11147 GCA_028646515.1 Pseudochirops corinnae | reverse complement strand
AAGCAGAGTTCCACAGAGCTAAAAATTCAAGTAATTGACTGGCAACAACATGAGCAGGCAAAGGAAGCAAAATGAGTACAGCAATCGAATTCTAGATTTGTTCTTGGGGGACAAAAAGGATCAAAACATAGAACAGGAGGAAGACAACACAGTCAGAACTCCCACACCAAAAGCTTCCAATAAACATGAAGACTACCTACAAGCCATAGAGCAGCTTAAGAAGAATGTTGAAAGACAAATAAGAGAAGTGGAGGAAAAATTGGGAAGAGAAAGGAGAATGATGCAAGAAAATCATGAAAAGAGAGTCAACAACCTGACTGAAGAAAATAACACTTCAAAAAATAGATTAATTTAAATGGCAAAAATAAAAATGGCAAAATGGCAAAAAAAAATAGATTAACTTAAATGGCAAAAAAAAAATAAATAGATTAACTTAAGTGGCCAAAAAGCCGCTGAGGAGAAGAATGCCTTAAAAAGTCAAATTTGCCAGATGGAAAAAGAATCTCAAAAGCTTTCTGAAGAGAATAATTCCTTCAGAATTAGAGTGGAGAAAATGGAAGCAAATGACTTTATGAGAAACCAAGATACTATTAAACAGATCCAAACAAAGGAAAAAACAGAAGACAATATGAAATATCTCCTTGAAAAAATGACTGACCTAGAAAATAGATTCAGGAGAGACAATTTCAAAATTATTGGACTACCTGAAAGCCATGATCAAAAAAAGAACTTAGAAAGCATCCTTCAAGAAATTCTCAATGAAAATTGCCCTGATATTTTAAAACCAGAGGACACAATAGAACTTGAAATAATTCACTGATCACCTCTTGAAAAAGTTTCCCAAAAGAAAACTCCTAGCAATATTATAGCCAAGTTCCGGAGTCCCCAGATCAAGGAGCAAATATTACAAGCTGCCAAAAAAGAAACAATTTGAATATTGTGGAAACACAATCAGGATAACCCAGGATCTAGCAGCTTCTACATTATGGGTTCAAAGGGCCTAGAATATGATATTCTGGAGATCAAGGGAACTAGGATTAAAACCAAGAATCACCTACCCAGCAAAACTGAGTATAGTGTTTCAGGGGGAAAAATGGTCATTCAATGAGGTGGAGGACTTTCATACATTCTTGCTGAAAAAACCAGAACTGAAAAGAAAATTTGACACTCAAATACAAGAAGCATGAGAAGGTAAACATGGAGAAGAAATCATAAGGAACTTATGAAAGTTGAAATATTCACATGCCAACATAGAAAAACGATAATTGTAACTTACGAAATTTATCTCAGTATTATGAGGATAGGTGAAGGGAATACAAACGTATATATATGTATACACACATATATCTATATAGGAGGGTTTATAAATGTATATGAACACATATCTGAGTATGTGTATATGTGAGTACATAGAGAGCACAAGATCAATTGAATAGGAAGGGACAATACTCTAAAAGGTGAAATTCTGAGGTGGGAGAGGATTAGACTGAGAGAAGACAGGGAAAGAGAGAATGAGATTAATCATCTCATATAGAAGAGGCAAGGGATAACTGTTACAATGGAGGGGAAGAACAGGAAGGGAAAAAGGAAAGGATCAACCTTACTCTCATTGAATTTGGCTTAGGGAAGGAATGAAATAAACTCTGAACTGGGTATCTTGCCACACAGGAGAGTAGGGGGGATTAGGATGATAGGTGGGATGGCAGGGGGAGGGGAGGGTGGGGGGGAGAGTTGCTGGAACCACACACTTATGTAAAGGGACAGGGACAGGGTAGAGAATAGATTAAGAGGGGGGCAAGATAGGAAGGAGGGACATATAACCAGTCTCTCACAATATGCGCACTGTGGAGATATTCTGTGTAATTACACATGTACAGCCTGTATTTAATTGCTTGTCCTTCCAGTGGGGGTGGGTGATGAGGGAGGAGGGGAAAGAATCTAGAATTTAAAGTTATATAACCAAATGTTAAATAAATAAATAAATAAGTAAATATATACACACACACACTCATATAATTATTGTTACTACTATTAATTACATCCAGCTGAGAATTAAGATGTGTAAACACTGTGGTAGGGAGATCCATCCTGCCCTACTGGAAAATCAGAGGGGCTAGGAGGAGGGCGTAGGAGAGAGCAGATTGGGGGAGGAGTTATACAGTCAGATATCTGTTTTGAGATGTTGGGTAGGGGAAAGATGGGGAGAAAATTTGTAACTCAAAAATCTATGGAAATGAATGATGTAAACAAGGAAATAAATTAATTGATTTAAAATAAAATAAAATAAAATAAAAGAATTAATTAAAAGAATTAAAATTGCCCAGAAGTTTATCAATTTTACTGGTTTTTTTTTTCATAAAACCAGCTCTTAGTTTTATTTAATAGTTCCATAGTTTTCTTAATTTCAATTTTATTAATCTCTCCTTTGGTTTTCAGTATTTCTAATTTGGAATGTAATCGGGGATTTTCAATTTATTGTTTTTCTAGCTTTTTCAGTTGCATGCCCATTTCATTGAGCTCCTCATTCTCTATTTTATTCATGAAAGCATTCAGAGATATACAACTTCTCCTAAGAATTGCTTTCACTGCATCCCATAAGTTTTGGTATGTTGTCTCATTATTGTCATTCTCTTGAATGAAGTTATTGATTATTTCTATGATTTGTTTGACCCACTCATTCTTTAGGATTAGATTATTTAGTTTTCAGTTAATTTTCAATCTATCTTTCCATGGCCCTTTATTACATGTAATTTTTATTGCATTGAAAACGATGCACTTAATATTTCTGCCTTTCTGCCCTGGATTGTGATGTTTTTATGCCCTAATACATTGTCAGTTTTTGTGTATGTGCCATATACTGCTGAGAAAAAAGTGTATTCCTTTCTATCCCCATTTAGTTTTCTCCAGAGGTCTGCTATATCTACATTTTCTAAAATTCTATTCACCTCCTAAACTTCTTTCTTGTTTCTTATGAGGTTATATTGATCAAGTTCAGAGAGGGGGAGATTGACATCTCCCACTAGTATAGTTTTGCTCTCTATTTCTTCCTGTAACTCCCTTAACCACTCTAAGAATTCAGATGCTATACCACTTGGTGCACATATGTTTAATGATGTTACTTCATTGTCTATGGTGCCTTTTAGCAGGATATAGTTTCCTTCCTTATCTCTTTTGATTAGATCTATTTTTTGCTTTTGCTTTGTACGAGATGAGGATCGCTACCCCTGCTTTTCTTTTTACTTCACCTGAAGCAATAATATATTCTACTCCAGCCTTTTACCTTTACCCTGTGTGCATTCCCCATTTCAAATATGTTTCTTGTAAACAAAATATTGTAGGATTATGGTTTTTCATCCATTCTGCCATCTGCCTCCCTTTTATAGGAGTTTATCACATTAACATTCACAGTTATGATCACTATCTGTGGTCTTTGTCTCCACCCTTCCCCAATCCCCATTTTTCCTTTCATTTTTCCCTTCCCTCCTCAAAAGTGTTTTGCTTTTGACTGCTGCTTCCCTCAATCTTCCCTCACTTCTGTCAGCCCCCTTCCCTTTTCTTTCCCTTTTGCATTACTACTTCTTCCCTCCTTTCTGTCCATCCTCTCTCTTTTCTTTCCCCTTTCCCCTTCTACTGCCTCTAGATAAAGTTAGATTCCTATACTTAATTGAGTATGATATTCCCTCCTTGAACCAAAACTGATGAGAATAAACCTCAAACAATGATTATCTCACTACCTTCTTTCCCTTTACTATAATATGTTTTTGTTCCTCTTAATATGACCCTTATCTGCCTCATCCTTGCCTCTTCTCCCATTACGATCCCTTTTTACTCCTTGATTAGGTTTTTAAAAAAAATCATTACATCAGTTAATTTCTACCCATACCCTCTATCTATGCATATCCCTTTTAAGTATCATAATAAATACACAATTCTCAAGACTAACAAGTATCTTCCCATGTAGGGATATAAACAGTATGTTTTTATTGAATAACAAGGGTTTTTTTTTCCCTTTTATTTCCCCTCTGTTTACCTTTTTATGTATCTCTTGCGTCTTGTATTTGAAGATCAAATTTTCCATTAAGCTCTGACCTTTTCATTAGGACGGTCTGGAAGTTCCTTATTTCACTGAATGTCTATCTACTTGACGGAAAGATTATGCTCAATTTTGCTGGGTAGTTGATCCTTGGTTGTAATCCAAGCTCCTTTACCTTACAAAATATCCTGTTCCAATCCCTCTGATCTTTTAATTTAGAAGCTGCAAGGTTCTCTGTGATACTGACTGTAGTTCCACAATATTTGAATTCTTTCTAACTGCTTGCAATATTTTCTCCTTGACTTGATAATTCTGGAATTTGGCCACAATACTCCTTGGCATTTTCAATTTGGGATGTCTTTCAGGAGATGATAGGTGGATTCTTTTGATGACAATTTTACCCTCTGGTTCTTGGACATCAGGACAATTTTCCTTGATGATTTCTTGGAAGCTACTGTCCAGGCTCTTTTTTTTTTTTCATCATGGCTTTCTGGTAGACCAATACTTCTTAGATTATCTCTCCTGGATCTATTTTCCAGGTCAGTTGTTTTTTAATGAGATAGTTTGCATTTTCTTCTATTTTTTGATTCTTTAGATTTTGTATGACTGATTCTTGATGCATCATATAGTCATTAGCTTTGGCTTGTCCAATTCTAATTTTAATGAATTGTTTTCTTCAATTAGCTTTTGCATTTCCTTTTCCATTTGGTCAATTTTTCCTTCTAAGGATTTATTTTCTCCAGTTTGGTTTTGTACCTCCTGATCCATTTGGCTAAGTGTACTTTTTAAGGAGTTCTCTCCAGTGAATTTTTTTTTCCATTTTGCCAATTGTGTTTTTAAAATAATTGGTCAAGTTTCCTTTTACCTGTATAATCTGGCTTTAAAAATCCTTCTGTAGTTCTTTCAAAAATGCCTTTTGGGCTTGAGACCATTTCATATTCCCTTTTGAGGTTTCAGATGTGGGTATAGTGTCAAAGCTGCCCTCTTCTGAATTTGTATTTTGATTGTCCCTGTCTCCATAGTAAGAGTCTATGATCTTTGCTTTTCCAATATACTTTTTACCCATTGTGATTGCCTATTTCCCGGCTTTTAAAGTGGATCTCTGCTTCTGAGGCACAGGGGGCTCTGTCTCATGCTTCTGGTGCTAGTAGCTAGGGGTCTGGTTACTGGCTTGATGTGCTGTGGCCTCTGGTTCTGTCAGAAACTATATAATGCTGAAGCTCATCTGCTACTGCACTGGAGCTGACTGGTGTATGCAGAGACCAAGGCCATGTGTTATGGGAATTTGAAGATTTTCCTTGCCCCTAGGCTCTTTGATACACTTATGTGGCTCTGAGAACGTTCCCTGATATGAAAGCATATTCTTCCCCCTAATAGGCTGAATGTGGTCACATGGAACCTGTGGTGGGAGGCTTGTTTTTCAGGAATGCACATGTCTTATTACTTTGTGATTGGGCAGTGGGTCAAGAGGACTGTGACATTCTCCGATCCAGGAGAAGGCTATATATATGCCCTGATGTGAGGTTTTGCTTTGGGGCTCACTTTGAGAAGAGTTGTGTGATTTGGCCAGAGGAGACTCTGGGAAGCTGTTGAGCCTCTCAACTTTGAAAAACATAGATATTGGTGCTTCCCTGTCTCGTAACTGAATAGGTATGGATGTAATGGTCAGATGGTTGGAAACCCATCTGCTGATCTGTTTCTTTGTCTGTTTGTAACTTCTGCTTGTAATTTCTGTTTGTATTCTGTTTGCATTCTCTGAAGTTCAGGGTGCTGACTTTTTCCCCTGAACTAGGTAACTTATATATGTTTGATTGATTAAAGTAAGATTGTTAATGCATTTTGAGTTGCTTTCCTTTAGAAAAGCAGATCTAAGAATCTGTGCTAGCAGCCAACCTGGGTATGTGAGGATGATGTCTTTTTTGAGTTTTCTTGGGGTTATACTGAAGCTTGTAATGTGAGGTATGGGGGAGGGCCTCTGGAAGTCTCCACCTCCCCTAAGGCTTTGCTAGAGCACAGGCAGCCTCAGCCACTGGTGGACACCTGTCCATGTGTTGGTGTCTACTCATTCCCCTAGCTGTGTGAAGGCATACCTGGGATCCTGGTTTTGGCTCTTGCTGGCTCCACCCCTCTGGGGGCTCAGGATCTCCCAGTGGTCCACTGAGGTGGGGCTTGCTGGAATTGTAATGACAATGCAATATATACAGCATCTGTGATCACTATAAATATACCTGCCTGAAGCTGTCTTAAAATAAAGGGACTCTCCATATAGAAGACAGAAGTAAAAATTTTTTTTCAGACACCAGAAAACCAAATCCCTAAACCAGTAAGCTGAGTCCATCATAGCAGCAATGAAGTTAATAAGCCACAACAGCACAGAGAGCCACAGAATCCTTTAGTCTTCCCACAATCCAATATTTATTCATAAACCTGACTGACTCCCTGGGATGTGTCCTCTCTTCCTCCCATTCTAGCTAGCTCTGACTCCCAGCCTCCTGTGGGTTCTGCTCCTTCCTTCAACATACTCCTCCACAGACTCCATGTGATTACATTCAGCCTATTTTCAGAATAGGGAAGGTCTTCAAATTCCCTTAGGCTTATTAAGGGAAAGGCAAAATCTTCAAATTCCCATTACCAGGATGCCTCCTGTCCTGCACTGGTCTCCTTTAGCCACAGCAAGAGAAATCCTTCCTGTTAATTTCCCCAGCCTCCTGAACTAAAAGACTACTGTACCCATTTGGTTGCTTCTACTATTCTAGGTTTTTTTCCTGGGGCAATATTCTCTGGGTTTTTCAAAGTGAACAAGGGGAAGATAAGATCACTTATGGTTTATTCCACCATCTTGGCTCCTGGAAGTTCAAATAGATGACTTTCAAACATTTTTTCTGTGGGCTGATAGCCTCAGGAGTAGTTGCTGCTGCGACTGTTTCTGCCTCCACAGGCCCTTCACTTGTCTCTCACCCGGCTCCTACAGACCCCTGTCCTGTGCTGAGAGGTTGGGGAATTTCCATTGCCAGGGCCGATTCAGGTTGCCACTCTGTTATGGTTTGGTTTGTGCTGGTGCACCCCATATGCCTTGTGCTCCCCCTTCCCCTCCTGCCTGGTGCAACAAATCCTTCTTGTTGACCTTTCCATGTTGTCCTGGGATGGAAGTCTGCCATACTCTGTCTCCTAATGGATTCTGCCTCTCTAAAATTTGTTCAGATTCATCTGCTATAGGTAAGTGGAGGAATTTATGGGAGAACTCAGGTTAGACACTGCTTTCCCCACATCAAATTTCTTACCCTTAATCTTCAGGGCCATCAGTGCTTCAGATCAGGAGAGGAAGCAAGGTATACTGAAACACAGGCTGAACTCGAGGTCACCAAACTCTTGCCTTTACTAATTGTGTGGTCTGGGCAAGTTAACCATTCTAAGCCCCAGTTTCTTCCTCTGTGAAGGAGAGGGTTGAATTAGATGAACTATAAGGGTCCTTCCAACACTAAATATATGATGCTAAATTGTAGATAAGTCCCTAGGTCAAATCTATTTATGGTTGTCCCAGTGCATTACTCAAAGCTAGATATTTGTCAAGTGCCAGATGTAAAACTGTGCCCCTAAAGATGTCAATAACTGCTGAAAATTTTATGTCTTTAAAACCCCTGGAACATAGTGATCGGGAATTTTTCCAGGAAGGAAGAATTATATAATGTTAAATGCAACAATAACAGCTGCTATTACCACAATATCTGTTATATTGGGGGATTTTCTCACATAAATTTTAGGTAAGAGCATACTAAGCCAAAAAAGAGAAAATGGCTCTTTCTGACTCAGTGTCTAGAATTGGACTTGGTCTGGGTGGGACCAGAGTTGGGGTGGGAGAGGGGAGCAGTTCATGAACTATGTGTTAAATATGAAATGCATTCAATTGGCACTTGAATTTGAATAGATTTATTTTTCATCCTCAGACATTGTTAGTTTTCTAGTATTTTCCTGATACGGGAATCTGAAGATCTTCTCTGCCGCTAGGCCCTTTAATAGGCTTAAGTGGCTCTGAAAATCTTCCCTGATTTGAAAGTATACTCTGCCCCCTAATAGGCTGAAAGTGGCCACATGGAGCCTGTGGCAGGAGGCTTGTTTTTTCAGGAATGCCTGCACCTTGTTGCTTTGTGATTGGGCAGTGGGTCAAGACGGCTGTGACATTCTCCAATTCAGGAGAAGGCTATATATACGCCCTGATGTGAGGTTTTGCTTTGGGGCTCACTTTGGAAAGAGTTGTGTGATTTGGCCAGATGAAACTCTGGGAAGCCATTGAGCCCCCCAGCTTTGAAAACCCAGATGTTGGTGCTTCCCTCTCTGGTAACTGAAAAGGTATGGATGTAATGGTCAGATAGTTGGAAGCCCATCTGCTGATCTGTTTCTCCGTCTGCTTGTAACTTCTGTTTGTGTTTTATTTGCATTCTCTGAAGTTCAGGGTTCTGACTTGTTCCCCTGAACTAGGTAAATGTTATATGTTTGATTGATTAAAGTAAGATTTTTAATGCATTTTGAGTTGCTTTCCTTTAGAAAAGCAGATCTAAGAACCTGTGCTAGCAGCCACCCTGGGTATGCTGGGGTGCTTGCTGATACATTTCCTCTGTCCTTCACAGAAGAGAGCTATTTGTTCTTTGGCTTCCTAGATGATTACAAGCACCTACCAGTTACTGGAGCAATGGGCTTTCCATGAGTGATTGCACAGTCCCAGATTTGCTGTTCTGTAGAGGCTACCACTCATCTTTGCTCAATTAACTTTTTTGTATCTATGTATTTCCAGTGTCTGTTCAGTTGAGAAAGACAGATTATTGAGTAAGAAATTGTAGTTGTATTTTTAGTACATCTCATTGTCGTTAGAGATTTACTTTTAAATTACAAATAATGAATACATACTCATTACAACTAGAACATCATGTTTCTGACCCTACGTTCTTCAAAGGGTGCTTTATTTAGTGTTATTGAAGTAATATTGAAAAGGCAATTAATGGACATTCTTTCAATCTATTAATAGGGATGGACAACATTAACTAAACACAATAATTTTGAGGCAGAGCTCTCAAAAAAAGTAAGTACATCTAACAGTTCTGATTATTCCATTTATGGCCTTGCAGTCTTATCTCAGAACATAGATTGTATGAGGCAGCTTGCTGTCTAAGTGGATAGAGTGTCAGACCTAGAGTTAGAAAGACCTGAATTCATATTCAGCCTTAGGCACTTACTAGCTATTTGACCTTTGGCAATTCACTTACCTTCTGTCTGCCTCAGTTTCCTCATCTGTAAAAGAGTATGATAGTGCTTAAGTCTCATATTTGCTATAAGGATAAAATAATATAATATTTATAAAATATTTTGCTGCCTTTAAAGTGCTACATAAATACTGCTGCTGCTGCTGCTGATGATGATAATGCCGTCATTCCCTCTTGCCTAAAATAGAAAATAAAATAAAATGTGAACATCTCACTTTGGAACTTAAAAGTCTTTCTCAGTATTACTCACATTCCTTTTCTTTCCTTACTGCACATTACTACCCATATTGTACTTTTATTTTACTAAGCCTACTTGCTCTTCCCCACTCGAGACATTCTGTGTCCTCTCACCTTGTTTTGCACAGGTATTTTGTGCTTGGAATGCATCTGTCCTCAACTCTATCTCTTGGAATTTTCTCCTCTCTTTAAGGCTGAGCAGGAGTGTTACCTCCTAGAGGAGGCCTTTCATGATTCCCCTAGTTCAGTGGTTCTCAACCTTCCTAATGCTGCAACCCTTTAATACTTGTATGTGGGCGTATCTGCATGTGGGCGGACCCGCCTAGAGACAGATAGAGGAGTGGTGTCTCGGTTCCTAAAACCATGGGAAATGTGTGTTTTCTGATGGTCTTAGGTGACACCTATGACCCCTGTAAAAGGGTCGTTCAATCCCCAAAGGGGTCCCGACCCACAGGTTGAGAACCTCTGCCCTAGTTATTTTTGCTCTCCCACCCAAATTACTTTTCATGTATTTCATATTTATTATATATACATATATGTATATATGTATGTGTGTATACACACACATATCTATAGTTTCTCTTAGTATAATGTAAGCTTTTGAAGTCGGATTTATTTTGTTTTTGTCTATGTATCCATAATATGCAGTATAGCACATTTAAATATTTGTTGAATTGAATTGAATTACCTCTTTAACTTTGGGCAAATGGTTGTTGAAAATAATTTCACCTTTCTGGGTCTCAGTTTCCTTATCTATAAATTACCTAGGAGCTTCCTTCTAGGTCTGAATCTATGCCTTGAAGTGGTACTAGTGTAAGGATTAAAATTGTCCAACTTACAATTAAAAAGACTGAGGCAGAACTCTGAGTCAATGGCACTTTATTAAAGGGTCCATGGTCCCTTGCAATAAAGTGGACCCAGATCTTCCTCATGATCTGAAATGCCTTATTCTCCCAGGAACTTGTTTTAGAGGGTTTCCAAATATCCAAAAGCGATGTGGTGAAATACATACTCTCACTCATTAATAGACCTTGCTCTTTAAGACCAAATATGACATATCGGCAATGGGGTCACTGGTCAGTCAAACCATGAGACATCTCCAGTAAGTGATCATATCATGGTCACTTGCTCATGTTGGACAAGAGAGGGAGATTCTGGATGTACAGAAATAAACTGGGGGACTTTCCAAAGCATCAAGGCATCCCATCCATGCTGGGACATGGAATTTGAGCAAAGTAGGATGGAGATACTTTTGTCATCATTCTTGTGGTTGTGCAAGTGAGCATCATAACTTAGGAAACAAGTAGTAAACGTTATATTAAAGTATGAGGCCCCCTATAAGAACCTATCTATCCCTGTATGATTTATGAAAAATATCAAACTGATTGAAATATAGTAGGGGTTTAAATGAATTATTTCTCACACTACTTATATAAGTCCTGCAGAAATTCAGAAAACAGAGATGAGGAGTTGAAAGATAGCTCTCAGAAAGCTTGAGACCATCCTTAGGATCATAAATCGAGATTTGGAAGGCCCCTTGGAGGTCACTATAAGATTGTTACAAGTAAATACATTTAAAAAAAATATTTGCTACATGAATATGAGCTATTCATAATACAATC
>JAQQSV010019647.1:0-11148 GCA_028646515.1 Pseudochirops corinnae | reverse complement strand
AACCACTCTAGTATCTTTGGAAGAAAATTCTAAATGGGGTCATGAAGAGTCAGACATGACTGAAGTGACTAAACTACAAGAACAAGAACATACTTATATATCTTTGGAACTCAACATATTTAGACACCACTGACAAACTATAAACTGAAATTGAGAAAGTATTTGAAAAAATGAACTTTCTTTGAAAGATTTATTTAATATCCAATGTGATAAGGGGATGGCTAAGTGGCACAGTAAATAGAATACAGGCCAAGTTGTCAGGAGGACCTGAGTTCAAATCCAACCTCAGACATTTAGCGCTTTACTAGCCATGTGACTTTGGGCAAGTCACTTAACCCCAATTGCCCTGCCTTCCCCCATGCAAAAAACAAAACAAAACAAAAATCCAATGTGATAGGATAGTTATTTCAGAATATGGCAATGTGACATGTGATTTCACTGGTATATGGTAATGAAATTGCTTCTATCAAAGTAAGTTAATCTCCATAATGGATAACCTTAGTATGTTACCTA
Source organism: Pseudochirops corinnae (assembly GCA_028646515.1). Lineage (NCBI taxonomy): Eukaryota > Metazoa > Chordata > Mammalia > Diprotodontia > Pseudocheiridae > Pseudochirops > Pseudochirops corinnae. Next base: position 10,635 of record JAQQSV010019647.1, on the reverse strand, counting down.
AATAAATAAGAGGTTAAATGCTTGTCCAGAGTCAAACAGGGAGTATATGTTGTAAGCAAGGATTGAAGTAAGGTAATCCAGGCTTTGAAGTCAAATCTTTATCTACTAGGTCAGATAGCCTCTACGTGAAATATAGAGAAACATATGTGAAACATAGAGAATTAGGTAATCATAATATATTAAGAATTAAATAAAAAATTAAATAAGCAAGAATTGAATAACGTCAAAAACTTATGAACTCAATCACAAACTGTATGAAATAAGTGATTTCAACACAGCATCATATTGAATTTATTTTTAAGTGAGAGATGCAAAATGTTGTAAGGTTTATTATACGTCAAATTTAAATATTTTAATTTCTCTTAGTTGATTTGCATACCACTGTAGTTGTATTAAAATTATTGATTAAAAGAATCATTTCAATTATATGTAATCAAAATATTGTATGTCAATTTCATGATGGCATGCTTGCCTGGATTCTAAATAATGGACAATGCTCTCCTGCTTCCTCAGTCACCAATGGAGTGAAACAAGGCTGTGTGCATGCTCCCATGATTTTTAGCATGATGTTTTCAGCCATGTTGACAAATACTTTCAATGAGGGTGAGAATGGCATCAAGATCAGCTGCTGCACTGATGGTAAATTCTTCCAACTGAAAAGGCTACAAGCCAAGACCAAACTGGAGGGAGTATTGGTGCATAATTTTCAGTTTGCAGATGATTATATACTCATTGCAGCCTTTGAAGCTCAAATGCAAAAAAAGTATGGATTAGTTCTCTGCTGCTTGTGCTAATTTTGGTCTAACAACACCAAGAAAACATGGGTGCTCCATAGCTACCACCACACCATCCACATGTGGAACCATTGGTTATAGCAAATGGAGAAGTTTTGAATGTGTGGGTAAGTTCACTTACCTTGTTAGTGTACTTTCCAGAGATGTACACACTGATAATGATGTTGACGCAGGCATTGCCAGAGCTAGCTCAGTGTTTGGGAGGCTCCAAAGGAAGGTGTGGGAGAGAAGAGGAATTAGACTGAGTGCCAAGATGAAAGTCTATGGAGTCATTGTGCTGATCTCATTGTTGTATGCCTATGAAACCTGGACAGACTACTAGTACCATGCCAGGAAACTGAATCACTTCCATTTGAATTGCATTAAGAAGATTCTGAAGATCACCTTAGCAGGATAAGATATCTGGCACTAAGGTCCTTTTTTGAGCTAAGCAGCCAAACATTCAAATTCTGCTTCAGAGAGGACAACTCTGATGGGTGAGCATGTTGTTCGATAGCAAAACATATACTTCCCCAAAAGACTATTTTATGGAGAACTCATGGGGCAAGTGTTCACATGAGTCAGAAGAAGTGATACAAGGACACTCTCAAGGTCGCTCTTATGAAATTTGGAATTGATTCTGTGACATGGGAGACACTGGCACAGTAACACTGTATAGTGAACACACATCAGAAAAGATGCTGTGCCCTACGATCAAAGCAGAATTGAAACAGCTCAAAGGAAATACAGGATGTGTAAATTTGGAGAAATCATCCCAAATGTTCATGTGGATTATTTGTGGCCAACTTGTGGTAGAACATTCTTAGTTCATATTGGTCTGATCACTCACAGCTGGACACACTGATAACTTGACTCTAGCATAGAGATGTCATTTTGGTTCTCTTAGAGAACAAAGAACAACAACCAAGCAACCATTCCAAACATAGATTTCTAAGGTACTTAAGCTGTGCCTTCTCTATCTCTTGTTTGTTTGCTTTTAGGATATGTCAGTTTCCCTGTTGACAGTCAATTCACAAAGGTATTTTAAGTTTATTATTCTATGTACAGTGAGGTGTTTGCTTAAATTTAATTTCTGTTAAATTGTTAAATTGCATTCCAGTTTTTCCTGGATTTCTTGTCTTATATGAAATCTTTCCCATCGTTATTTATTTTTTTCATATTTATTGAATATTGGGCTTTGGCTCTCTCATCTTCAAAATGTAAGGCTTAAGTTAAATGTGCTTCTACCTCTACGTTTATAATTTTATGATTTTTTTTCATTTTTTGCATACAAAATCTAATAAACTTTTTTCTCTTGCTCATTTAAAAAATACTAAATAGTTCAATGGTTACTACTTAATATAATTTGAGGTCTGGTAACGTCTTTCTCTTCATTATGTGGCAAATAGTTCCATTGAGATTTTATAACTTTAATTATTGAGACTGAATTATTTTACTTTGGTATATAATTAAATTGGTAATTTGATTTAGGGGGAATCAGCATTTTATTATATTTGTTTTATTATATTTTATTTATTATATTTGCCCAGTTGTGAGGAATGGATTTCTCTGATTATTTGCCACCCTTTATTCCTTTAAAAGGTGTTTTGTAATTGTATTTGTTGGTATCTTGTATTTTGGTACAATGATCTCCCAAAACTTTATATATTTTGCAATTACATCTAATAGGTTTTATTTTCTCTATTAGTTTCTTCATTTGTCATTGTTATATAGAAATGCTAGAGATTGTGTGTATTTATTTTGTGTCTGGATGTTCTACTAATAATTTTCTCCTGTAGGTTTTTTTGTTGACACTGTATATTTTTCTGAATGTACATCATGTTATCATCAAGTACAGATGTATTCACTTTCTTTCTCCTTGATTACTTCTACCACTAGCACTTATGAAATTATGTCAAATAACAACAATGAAATGAATTATCTTCATTTTATTGCTTTATCTACTGGAAAAAATGTCATGTAATAGAAAATCACCAGAATTTATTTAATTCAGAGATGTTGCCATTATCAAAACAATTTAAAAAGTCTTCATTTAGAATGTCCTTCATATACTACAGCACATTCTTCTGAATATCTTTAGGAATATCTGAAAATATTCTTTTATTTTTTTCTGAAACAACAAAAAAACTTATAACTCCTGTTTAATACTGATAAAAACTGGGGAATAGAGTTTTGATTTAAAGAGAAAAATGATAAGGATCATATTCCTGAATAGCTATTGTTTCTGAAGGTAACACAAGGACTAAGGACTCTGGAAATGGAAGCATCATTGGAATATGTGTCAACTATGTAACCTGCTCAGGTGATTATTAGAAAAACATAATGCCCATTCATTTCCATAAGTTCTAGCATGCTTTTTTTAAAAGTTTCAATAGGTTGTAAACTCATCACTTAAACACACAAACTTTGTGCAGAGGAAACAATAATCCATTAAATTTAGGAGTTTGCTTTATTTTGACAAAGTGTGTTTCCAGTGCTTCATCATGCTGTGAAATTGACTCTGGTTCCTCAAAAGGTTTGATGGTGAAATGAAATATCTGACAAAACCTACCAAGAATTAAGTCTTTGAATGTGACCAAGGTGCAGATGTTGAGTTTATTCTCTCAAGCTCAACCTAGTTAAGTACATTGGCAGGCCATTAGGTATTAATTAGATCAGTTCCTTAGTGATGATGAACCATGAAACAGAAAAAGAAAACAAAAAAATAAACAAAAACTCTTTGATCCTGTATTACCTCTTTTTTTAAATTTTATATAGATGGCATGAAATGGCAGAATATTGGAATAATCAAATCACATAGCTTTTAGAACTCCTATAATATTAATATTCCAAATATGAAATTATTTTTCTGCCCTCAATTATGTGACATAATTGGAAGATTTTAACTATTAGCATTATTGAGGTACAGTGATATAAACACTATATTTGAAGTTAGCATCAGCTTTCAAATGCCTGTTCTACCACTTTCTGCCTGTGTGAACTCAAGTGTATCATTTAACCTTTCTGGGAGCCAATTTTCTCAAATTCTTATGGTTCCTGTATATAGATAGCTTTCTCTATATTTGTTTGCATATTGTCTCCTCCATTAGATTGTAAACTCTTTGAAGTTAAGGATTTTCTTTTTTCTCTTTTTTTAAAAATCTCTGCTCTTGACACCATTCCTGGAACATGTACTAGGAATTTAAGAAATGTTTATTGAGTTGAATGGAGTTTTTAATAAGTGAATTCTAAAGTCTGCATCTGATCAAAATCTATTATATTATAATCATTTTATGTTATGGTGAAAAATACAGTGAGAAGACATGTCAGTCAGTCAGTAGGAATTTATTAAGTCACTACTGCAACCAGTTATGCCAGATAAATGGCATGGTGGATAGAGTGCTGTACCTGGAGTTAGGAAGACACATCTTCTTGAGTTTAAATCTGGCCTCAGACACTTACTTGCTGTATGACCCTGGGTAAAGCACTTATCCCTTTTTGCCTCATTTTCCTCATCTGTAAAATGAGCTAGAGCAGGAAATGTCAAGCTACTCCAGTGACTTTGAGAAGAAAACCCCAAATAGAGTCATTAAGAGTCAGACACAACTGAAAAATGACTGAATGACAACAACCAAAACAACATCTAGGTAATAAGCTAAGTTTGGAGATAAAAGGCAAAACATAGTACCTGTCTTCAGTGAACTTACATTCTATGAGAGAAACAGTATACAAATACAATTTTGCATACAAGATATATACTGTATAAATGCACCATAATCTAAGTGGATAGAGGAAGAGCAGGAGAGGTGGGAGAATTTCAGTTCAGCATTCAAAGAAGTCAGGGAAGCCAAGAAGTAGAGATGAGGAAAGAGAAGATTCTAAGCATGGTGGCTACCTCTTAAATAAGCTCAGATTCAGGAGTGTCATGGGTAAAGAAAAGCAAGAAGTTTAGTATTGCTTGATCACAGAGCATGTGGAAAGATGAGAAATGTAAAAAAAATAAAAAGATAGGAAAGGGGCCTGGTTTTGAAAGGTTTTAAAGGCCCAAAAGAAGATTTTCTATTTGATCCTGGAGGTCAAAGAACATTTAATCTAAATGGAAATATATATTCAGAGATTATCCTTTTGGTCTCATCATATACTGAAGGGTAATAAGAACCAGTATTTCATAGGTCATGTGATCTTATGATGTACTTATGATATACATCATAAGTACATCATACTTATGATGTATAAGATAATTTCAGCTTATGTGTCACCATAAGCAACATAGAACAAAAGTAGAGAAATTTTATAGAGATTTGAGTCACTACAGTTGTTTCTGTGATCCCATTTGGGTTTTTCTTGGCAAAGATACTAGAATGGATGCCATTTCCATCTCCAGCTCATTTTACAGATGAACAAGTAGAAGTAGACAGGGGTAAGTAACTTAATCAGGGTCACATAGCTAATAAGTGTCTGAAGCCAGATTTGACCTTAAAAGAAGAGCCTTCCTGACTCCAGGTCCAGTATTATATACACTGTACCACTTAGCTGCCCCCCATGAAGATATTACCATTCAAACCTAATCAACATATACTTTCATGTTTAGTGATTCCTTAATGTGGTTACAAAGGAAAGCAGCAAAAAGTGTATTGGAAAATATCATTCCGGCTTAAGGGGCAAAAAGTTCCCACATCATAGAATGCTGAGAAGCATTATACTATATATCCTGGAAACTTTATTCCAAAAGAGAGCCAGAAGATATTACACTTAGTCAACACAAAAATATAATCACAGAGAAAAATGAACTTGCCAGTACTTTAATGGACAAAGAATAACAGTTTACTGTTAAGTGGGCCATATCTAGATCAGATATCTTCCTCTGTACTCCGAAATAATTGCCTTAGAGTGAAGATCAAAATCAAAATAGAATTAAAGGAGAGGCTCAAGATCACCGAAAAACTGGATATAATTATAACAGCTTCAACCAGATTTATTAAAATTATATGATGAAGTCAAAAATTATAAATAATAAAAGATAAATATATTAAATTTTTTTATTACTATTTCCTATACATGTTTAACTGATATAAATCAAAAGTTGCAAATAGGAAGCAAAAAAAGGACCCCAGAAAACAATTCAGGAAGGAATTGTCCTTGGAAAAAAGAGACAAAGCTAACAATGGTAAGGCATAAAATGCCAATATACCACTGAGAGTTAGCATTGTGTGGTTACAATAGAGGGCTGACCTTAGAATCAGGAACAATTGGGTTCTAGATTTGTCTCTGACACATTTTTACTTTTATTATTATGACCTTGGAAGTCACCTAACCTTTCATTTCCTCAGCACTTCTCTAATTTTCTTCTTTAAGATTATACTTTAAGATTTATACATTCTTTAATGTCATACATTATAAATACGCTATTGTTCCTCATCAGTGGAATTTTTATGCCACAAGTTTCCAACAGAGATGAAATCACATCTGAAACAAAAGAGGAAAAAAGCAATTGCAAGAATAACAGAGCCTAAGTGTGTAATATTACGAACATTTGGAAAATTGTGCAGTGTCTTAAATTATCTTAAATTATTTCTAAATAATTCCTCATACTATTTTTGATCAAATTTTCCTGTATAGTGAAAATCTTAGAAAACTACAATGCCTAAAGAATTATATTTCTGGGGGCTACAAGAAGGTGAGATACTGGAGTGTTCATTTGATCCTTCCCAGTCCTGAACTGAATGTCCAAAGGAGGTGTGTGCTGTTGAGTAAGGAAAAACTCATCCCACTTGTGACTGAGAAGGAATTGTTCTATTTTAAGCTGAAGAGGTTTTGTCCTCTTTTTTGTCAACTGGGAAAAGTCAAGGGGGGAGGGTAGATTCAGGGTTAAAGTTTGGACATCATTCTCTCTGTGTCACTACCTCTCTCTTCTCTTTCCTGATCCAGGAATTCAGTGACTGAAAGACCTTGACCTGCTACCAGGGAGTGTAGGACAAATGGTCTCAAACATCCAAAATGCACACTCCTCTATCATTCTTGGAGAGAATTAGCAGGTTGCTTTCAACAGGTCTGGTTCCACAAACATGATTTGTGAAAACTCAATTGCAGTGGGAGTCCAGGAATTTTTGAGATTGCCTTTTTCCTGGCTTTTAAGGTGGATCTTTGCTTCTGGGGCACAGGGTGCTCTGTTCCACACTTCTCATGCTGGGAGCTAAGGGCCTGGTTACTGGTTTGTGTGCTGTGGTCTCTGGTTCTATTAGCTTCTAGCCATATAATGCTGCAGCTTACCTTGTGCTGAGTTGGAGCTGGCTAGTGTGTGCTTAGACTGAAACCCGGTGAGGTCTTCCTGTGTTTCACTGGGATTACACTGAAGTACACAGTGTGAGCTTTGGGGAAGGGGTGATCTGGCCCCTGGAAGTCTCTTTCTCCCCTAAGGCTGCCCTAGAGCACCAGTAGGCTCAATCACTGGTGGACACCTGTCCTTGCCGGTGTCTGCCGATTCTGCTGGCTGTACTAAGACACACCTAGGGTTCAGTCATTGGAAGTTCCTTGAGTGCTCAGGAATACAGATACATCAAGAAATACTAGAAGGAAAAAATCTTGCTTTTGACTTGCTACTTTCCATTTATGAAAATGATTGATCTTGAGCTGAACTGGACCTTAGAGGTCATTGAGCTGAAACCTCTTTAGTTCGCAGATATTAGCCTCTAGCTGAATCAAGCACTTAAAAGATTCTGGTACAGGCATGGAAATTCAATTGAAAATGCCCATCTTTTTACTTTATTTCAATAACTTTGCCAGGTGTTTTTGTTTTTGTTTTCAATTGAGAAACACCACTGTTGAAGAAGTAGATTTTAACTAACAGAAAACAAATAAATGTTTTGGCAGCCACTGGAAAAAAAAATACAGGAAAAGGTTTGAAGACATTCTTTAAAAGATAACCTATCAAAAATGATTCGATAGGCAAAAGAAACAAATGCAGAAGAGGAAACAGCTTGAAATATATTTTCAAAGAGCAAGTTTCATAAGTAGCAGCAGAAGGCAGATTAGGCCATTCATGTGAGAAATATATTGCTTTTCATCTCAAGAGGTGAAAGTAAAGAAGATGAAGCACTTAAGCACTAGATGAAGCACTAGTCTTACCCAAGATCGAAGAGAAAATGACATCTATGTTTTTTCCTTCATTAGAAGAGGAAGAGGAAAGACCTCAGAATATAAAGATGAAGAGGAACGGCAAACAAGAATAAGTCAAAAACAAGCAAAAGAAGAAGAATTCTTCCATAAGTTTTATGCTATAGACATGGAGTCTGAAGACTTCAGCTATTTATCACCACAAATATAGTGTGAAATTTTGACTAATATGAAGGAGTGTACTAAATGAAGTACATTAGAACATTGTTTGAAGCAATACCAGAAGATGCTACCATGGACAAGGAAAGTAGTAGTGACAAATTTTAGTCGAATGTAAGTGAAGTATTCAGACCTTTCTCTCAGCATGGGAAAAAAATGCCAGTTCAGTATAGGAGGCTACAGACAAAAGAAAGAAAAGAAGCTATTGTAATTACAGAAAATTTATTTAAAATTAAAAATTAAAGAATAAACCTCTCTTGAGAGACTGCAACCAGTCAAGTAGCTAATGGAAGGAACTGAAAACAGTATACTAATCCGGAGGAATACTAATCTAGAGGAAGTGCAAGTTCTGGACAATAAACTTCTAGTTAAACAGAATTCACTGAAAGTTCAAAAACAGCAACAAGAATAGATTGCCACAGCTATAATGGGCCAGATATTCTTGGAAAATCATAAGCTTTTATGATTATTTGGCATTCCTTACGTTGAGATTCTTATGGACACAGTACCCCAGTCTACCATTTTGAACCTTACTAAATCAGACCTCTGGAACAATTACTCATGATAGAGATACCTGGCTTTTTGCGCATGACACATATATAAAAACTTCTTGAGTAAAGACAAGTTTGTCAAATATCGCCACTATATAGATTTCACACTCAACTACAATTAAACTAGAATAAATTAATTTGTTGTATTTGCTTAGAATTGATTACACAGAATGGATACCAACTGTTGACTGTGTAATGGATATGAAAATTTTCAACAAATTTCCTGAAAGTTGCTTGAAGCGTCTCTAAAAATTTTCAAAATACTAGAATGAAGCTCAAACCAAGACAAGAACACTCAATTCTCATAACAACAACGTAAATGAAATTGTGACAATTATGACTTTCTCCCGGTTTCCTTAACCCAGCTGTTGAAGAAGCTTACTTGAAATCTGCAGTGGATGATTCAAAACGAATATTCTTATGGGGAAAACTAGATCTTTAAAAAAAAAATTAGATACTTTTCTCAGCATTTTTTTGGCTACAATAGAACAAAGACAGATGTTATCTAACTAAAACACCTGAATGTGCAAGAGAAACAATTCTTCACTGATTCTTTCTTTAGAGTGGTCCAATATGAGAAACAACATGTTAAAGAAATTAAAATTCAGAGAATCAGCAAAGTTGTTATGATCAGGAAAGAAAGGGAAGAAGGAGCTTCTGGAATAGAAGCATCTACTGCTTCCAGGCATAGAGAATTTAGGCACTTAAAAAAAGTTAAAGCTGACAGGGAAGCTAAGTGGCACAATGAATAGAGCACTGCCCTTGGAGTCAGGAGGACCTGAGTTCAAATCTGGCCTCAGACACTTAATGTTTGCTAGCCATGTGACCTTGGGCAAGTCACTTAACCCCAATTGCCCTCCCTTCCCCTCTCCAAAAAGCAAACAAACCAAAAAAGGCAAAGATGAGAAGAAAAATGGAAAAGTTGCAAAATTTAAAAAAGAAATGTGTTTTCAAGTTCTAATCAGAAGAATAAATATGGTGGAGGTTACTTTGTTGGAGAAACCTATTCCTCAGAATCACCTGAGGCATCTTTGGGGAAAGATGTTGAAATCTTCAAACAAAGTCAAGAGGGGGAAACATAATCAGCATTCAAATATTGTCCCTTCAAGTTTGCAGGAGATAGCAAAGCATAATCCTGAGAAGAGTGAAGAGAATACTAGCAGCTCTAGTAATGAAGATAGAAATAATGTTTGAGAAAAAGGAAGGAAAGCAAAGAAAAGTTAGGACAAGAAAGAAAAACAATTTATTTATCTATCATTCTTTTCTATCTTTCTGTAGCTAGGAGAACATTATAGGGGAATAGATAAGGTGCTAGTATCAGAATCAAGACGTTTGGGTTCAAATCTTACCTCTTATGGGTGACTCTGGGCAAATTATCTTAAATTCTCAATTATCCACAACTCTTTATGAATAAATTGTAGAATAGTTCCTCATCTGAAATAATTGAGAAATTTTCTTTGTCAGAAGCTAGCTCTGCCATGAAATCACAGGTCTGAATTTAGGTACATATGTCTTTTATGTATGAAGAAAGAAAACAGATGTAATAAAATTCCCTAATGAATGTTATAGAAAAAAAAAATTAGCAAGCCGTAAAAAAAAAAATTGTGGCTGACCCGACGGGCAACAGATAAAGGAATTAGACAGTTCTGGCAGTGACCTATGTAACAAAGCATTATATTGAATTTCATCCTGGAAAAGACAGTATTCATGTTAGATTATGAACAGTATCTACCCATGTAGTAACAAAAACAAAGTGTATGAAACCAAAAAACAAAAACAAGCAAAGAAGCAAAAAAAAAAAAAAAAAAAAAAAGTGAGCAGAAGATTGTCATGAATCCCGACCAAAGAATATTTTCTTCCAGAGAACATTCATATATAAACTGGTGGGTGTGGGAAAGGGAAGAAGAAGGGAACAAGTACCTACAATACTCTTCTAGGCACTGTGCTAACTATATCTGTGCATGTATGTGTGTGTGTGT
>JAQQSV010019646.1:0-11148 GCA_028646515.1 Pseudochirops corinnae | reverse complement strand
TTATTACTATAGTTAGCGTTTCTAGTGCAATACTGAATGATAGTAGTGATATCAGACACCCTTGTTTCATAACTGATGTTATTGGGAAGACTTCTAGCTTATCCCATTACAAATAATACCTTCTTCTCGATTTCAGATAGGTACTCCATATCATTTTAACAAAAGCTTCATTCATTCCAATGCTTTCTAGTGTTTTTTTTTTTATTGGAACAAACATGGTTCTCTATCAAAAACTTTTTCTGCTTCTATTAAGATAATTATATGATTTTCATTGGTTTTGTGATTGATGTAGTCAATTGTGCTGATAGTGTTCCTAATATTGTACCATCATTTCATTCCTGGTATAAATCCCACCTTGTCATAGTGTATGATCTTTCTGATATATTACTGTAATCTCCTTGCTAGTGTTTTTTTATTTTTCATCAATATTCATTGAAGAAATTTGTCTATAGCTTTCTTTCTCTGTGCTGTCCTCAATTTAGATATAAAAACCATATTTGTGTTATAAAAAACTTAGAAGGACTGTTTTATCTACTTTTTCAAATAGTATATATAGTATTGGAATTAATTGTTCTTTAAATTTTTGGTAGAATTCATTTGTGATATGGTCCTGGGGATTTCTTCTTGGGGAGTTCACTTATAGATTGTTCAATTTCCTCTTATAATTCATTTACCTTTTCCTTTAAGAATTTGCGCTCTATGTAATCTGGCACATAAATGCTTAGTATCAATATTACTTCATTGTCTATGGTACCTTTTAGTAAAATGTACTTTCCCTGATTATTTCTTTTAAATAGATCTATCTTCTTTTTTCTTTGTCTGAAATCATAATTGCTATTCCTGATTTTTTTTTAAATTTAGCTAAAGCATAATAGATTCTACTCCAGTCCCTTATTTTAACACTGTGTGGCTTTTTATGTTTCAAGCACATTTCTTTTAATTGACATATTGTTGAATTTTGGCTTCTAATTCACTTTGCTATCTGCTTCTGTTTTATGGGTGAGCTCATCCCACTCACATTCACAGTTTGATTGCAGTATATTTCCCTCCATCCTATTTTTTTTTTGTTATCCTTCTCTCTCTCTTTTTTTTTACTCATTCCTCCTCAAAAATCTGTTTTGCTTCTGACCACTTCCTCCATTGATTTGCCCTCTTTCTTATTACCCCATCCTACCTTCCTTCGGGTTAAGAAAATTTTCTAAACCTCTGTGTGTGTGTGTGTGTGTGTGTGTGTGTGTGCACATTTGTTTTCTTCCCTCTTTGAACTGGTACAGATGAGAATGAGGTTTAAGTATTGCCTAACCCATCCCCATTTTGTTTTTCATTATAAAAACTTCCTTACATACCTTTTTAATGTGAGATCATTTTCCCATTCTTCCTCTTCTTTCCACCTTCTCCCAGTGCACAGGGGGTGAGTCATTCAGCCACTGGACCCAGATAGCTCCAAAGGAGAAAGTGAGGTTGATGATTTTGCACAGCCCTGCCTCACTTAAATCCAATTCACTTGCAAGTAATGGCATCACCTTCTCTTTGAAAACCAAGGGAAAACAACAACAACCCAGTGAATATCTCTTTCTCACCCCTCTTTTTTTTGAGATTATCCTAACATAATCAAGTCATCCTGTGCCTTTTATGTAGATTTCCTCTAACCACCCTAGTAATAATAAAGTTCTTAGGAGTTAACACGTGTCGTCATCCCACATAGGAATATAAAGAGTTTAACCTATCAATTTCCTTAAGATGTCTCTTTCATGTTTGCTTTTTTAATTCTTCCTGAGTTCTTGTCTTTGAATGTCAAATTTCCTATTTAGTTCTGGTCTTTTCAACAGGAATACTTGAAAGTCCTCTATTTTACTATATCTTTTTTTTTTTTTTTACCTTGAAGGATTGTACTCAATTTTGGTAAGTAGGTTATTCTTGAAATCCTAGCTCCTTTACCTTCCAGAATATCATCCTTAACATCCTTAATGTTCCTTTAACAAGGTAACTGTTAGTCTTTTGTTATCCTATCTGTAGCTGGCTCATTTGAATGATTTCTTTCTGGTTGTTTTCAATATTTTCTCCTTGACCTGGGAGCTCTGGAATTTGGCTGTAATATATAAAATTTCTGGGAGTTTTCATTTTGGGATCTCTTTCAGGAAGTGATTGGTGGATTTCTTCCATTTCTATTATATTCTTTGGTTCTAAAATATTGAGACAGTTTTCCTTTACAATATCTTGAAATATGATTTCTAGGTTCTCTTTTTTTAAAATCATTACTTTCACCTAATCTAAGAATTCTTAAATTATTTATCTGATTTATTTTCTAGGTCAATTGTTTTTCTTATAAGATATTTCACACTTCAATTTTTTCATTCTTTCAACTTTATTTTGTTTCTTGATATCTCATGGAGTCATTACCTTCCAGTTACCTAAATCTAATTTTTTTTTGCTTTTTTTTTTGGAGGGGGAAGGTAGGACAATTGGGGTTAAGTGACTTGCCCAAGGTCACATGGCTAGTTTTTGTGTTAACCGTCTGAGGCTGGATTTGAATTCAGGTCCTCCTGACTCCAGGGCTGGTGCTCTATTCACTGTACCACCTAGTCACCCCCTAATTCTAATTTTTAAAGAAATTATTTTCTTTAGTGAGCTTTTGTACCTCTTTTTACATTTGATCAATTTTGCTTTTTAAGGAGTTCTTTTCAGTGAATTTTTATGCTTTTTTTTTTTTTTTTTTTTACAATTTGGCCAATTCCATTTTTCAAGGTGTTTTTTCTTCAGCATGCTTTTTTTTCACCAACCTCTTAATTTTTTTTCATAATTTTCTTGTGTCATTCTCATTTCTTTTCTCATTTTTTCCTCTACTACTCTTATCTTGGGATCTTTAGGTCTTCCAGGAATTCTTTCTGGGTTTGTGTCCAATTTACATTTTTTTCCCTTGAGGTTTTGCTTGCAGCTGTTTTCATATTGTGTAATGGCAACCATACTGGCATACCCAGGATGGTTGCTACCACAGGTTCTTAGATCTGCTTTACTAGGAAAGCTAGCTGTTTAAAGAGTTAACAATCTTTTTAAAATTACATTCACTAGGTCAGGGGAAAAGTCAGCACCCTGAACTTCAAAGAAAATAGAAAATAAAAGCAGAGAAATAAAGACCAACAGACAGGGCTCTGACTGCCTGAATCAACTATACACTTTACATACATCCCTGGATCGAGAGAGCCTTTACATCTGAGTAGTCAGGGAGCTCTGAACATAAGGCCGCTCAGAATCCCAGCCAAAGAATCACAAGATCCTTCTCATAAGTGAGCTCCCAAAGCAAAATACCAACTTGGAGTGTGTGAGTGTGTGTGTGTGTGTGTGTGTGTGTGTGTGTGTGTGTGTATATGCACTTCTCAGAGCCAGAAGGCATCACAACCCTTGTGACTCAGTACCTAATTAGAAATTAGCAAAAGATTGAAAGCTTTCCTACAAGCCAGCCTCCCCTAAGCAGCCTTCCCTTAATGGGCTCCACATGAGGCCTGTTAATGAGTGGGGAAGATCTTATAACCCATTAACATTACACATTGTTATCTTCTTCTGAGTTTGTGTCCATCACTATAATAGCTTTTCCTGGTCCCATTCTTTTTTTGTGGTTTGCTCATTTTCCCAGCATTTTTCTTGACTTTGAACTTTATATTAAAATTGGATTCTCCTCACTTGGGAGGTGGGAGGCACTGTCTCATGCTTCAGGGATTTTGTTTTTTTGTTTTTTGCACTGCTGTTTCTAGAGTTAGTTCTAGGGCTCTGCAAGTTTTCTGTGCTTCCAAGATGGTATGAGCTGGGGAGAAGCGTGGGCACTGCTCTCTGGATCTGTGCTCTGGTCTATACCTAGGAAAGGTCCCTGCTCCCCTTCAGCCACAAGAGCTAATGCTTTTCTTGTCCCTAAAATTGTGACCAGGTCCCTTGCACCCCTGCAACCACAGGTGCTAGTTCTGCTTTCTACCCTGGCACTTCAACCAGAGCTTCTGCTCCCTTGTCACTAACCATAGCACTCTTCTCTGCCCTATAACTGTGACTCACATTTACATATGGGTAATGGAGTTACCAGGCAGTGCCAGGTCCTGTACCCGGTGCCAACAAGGGGGTTCCCTATTATTTCTTTCTGACTAATTGTCTGATCTGGACTAGGAGCTCCTGAAGCCACTGCTGACACTGTCACTGCCTCCAAAGGCCCACCACTAGTGTTTCCATGGTGTGCACTCTGGACAGTTCTTCACCCCAATCACAAACCTCTCCTGTGGACCTCCTAAGTTGTCTTGGACTGGAAACAATTTTCACTCTAACCTTTTGGTGGCTATGCCACCCCAGAATTTGATTTAACCCATTATTTTAAAGTTGTTTGGAGGGGCATGTTGAGAGACTTTATCAGGGTTGCTGCCTATATTATGTCATCTTGGCTTTGCCTTATGCCTCCTCCTTTGAACACAATCAAGAAAGGAAGAAGGAACCTACCCCCAGTCCCCAACAATTTTAATTCTTGAAAGACCGTGGTGTTTCTTGATTTTCAACCTTATAATATCACTGGGAGTATATTAATGTTAGAAAGTTGAAACTTTATATATGCTTTAACTTTACAAATACATTTTTAAAAATCATAAAGTTATGAAGTTAGATATTTGACTTTAGGAAGAAGCTTGTGTTCATTAAAAGTATTTTTTCAAAGGCAATAAAGACTGCCCTCTTCCTATTAAATCATAGACCCATCTCATTATTTGATTACAGCATCTGTCCAAGACATTTGTACTGATGGACCAATTCTACGTGTTATCCATACAACATACAACCTCTAGACCAGAGGTATTAAAATTGCTGCCTCAAAAACTAAGTATGCTCTGAACCAGATTAAAATGTAATTGGGAAATGTTTAATAAAATAAACAAAAAGATAATATAAAATAGATGATCTTAATTTGTGGTTTTCTAAGTCAATATGAGACCTTAGGGATGGTTCTATTTGAGTCTGACATCATTGTTCTAGGTGATAGATACTCTTCATCTACTTGGTTTTTCTCATGTAGACAGGTTAGGCTGAATACTTTTGACAGATTTTGGAGTCTCTGATTTAAGAGTCTGCAATGCTTGTGGTTTTGATGAGCAGCAGAAAATAAAACTGGAATTGGATTCAAGGGATCTGGGTTCAAATTCCAACTCTGCCCCCTCACTCTCTGTGTGAGCATGGGCAAGTCGCTTCACCTCTAAGGGCTGATGGAGTTAGACTAGAAGGCTCCTAGGATCCCTTTCTTTGCTAGCTGTGTGATTTAGATCTGTGATTGTATGATGCAACCAACACACTATCACCCACAATGGGAATGTTTGGAGGCCATCTCTTCTGCACTCATTTTGAACATACATACTTAGTAAATGTTTGTTGAATTGAATTGTCAGTGAACTGTTCCATGAGTATAATCTTGTCTCTCCAGCTCTCTGTGGAAAAGGACTGTAGCATCTTATACTTCTCTGTGACCCCCACAGTGTTTAGCAAGATGCTATATGTTCATCCTTGTCAATTTGAATTATAGAAGTTATTCATCCTCTTTCAGTAGTTATCAAATGCCAGCATTTGTGAGTCACCTAGTTGAAGGCTGTCTTCAGCCATGGAACAAAATAAAGCTAACTTACCCATTGGAAGAAGACCTTGACATTGTTAGCTATGAACTCTAGCCTACAGAGTTAATTGGTTAACCTCCCCCTGACCCCCAACCAGAATTCGATCTGTCAACATGAAGCTTGCAAAGAAAATCAGAATGCCTGTGCCCATTATCATTGGTAGTTCTGTGATTTGGTGGCTAAAGAGAAAGACTTGGAATCAGGAAAACTTGATTTCATATCCTGCCTCACATATTTACCAGCTGGCCAAGTCATTTAATTTCTCTATGTTACCTCCAATCACCTCTTATTCTTTCTGTCTCTATCTGTCTCCATCCATCTGTCTCTCTCTCCTTCCTCTCTTTACATCCTGGAATTGGCCCTTTTGCTTCCTGGAATCCATAAGCCTGGTCTCCTTCTCTTCCAAAGTTTTCTCTGTAAAATGGAAATAATAACATCTATTTTACAGGGTTAATATGAAGGTCAAATAAATCAACATGTGGAAAGTGCTTCGTAAACTTTAAAGTGCTATAGAAATGCTGTTATTATTATTATCTCCCCTGCAATTGTTTATACTTGAGAAAGACTGATTTCCCAAACTGCAGAACAGAAAACTGGTACATGTAAACCAGTAAAGCCATGCTTGGCACGAATGTAAATATTGTCTTCCTATAGAATATGAAAAGGGATATAGTGACTCTCTTTTTGGAAGTTTTTATCAGGCATCTCACTTCCACACCAGCCTACCTTCATAAACTTACACAATACCCAAAGCATCCACTTACTTATTCCTCCAACCAAAAGAAATACCCAAATAATTCCATTTTCTTCAATAGGAAAGACACCCCAAACCATCCTGATTTCTCCTCAAATTGCCTCTTACTTTCTCTATCTGTCTCTCTGTACACACACACACACATAAGAATACACATATACATACATATATGTATTTTGTATGTGTATGTATATACATATATACATACACACATATTTATATATGCATATATATGTCTATCTCTTCTCTTCTCTCGATATAACCTGCATTTAGCTCTTTTTCTACCTGGAATCCATAAGCATGCTTTACTTCTCTCCCCAGGTCTTCCTTGGGATTGATAAGAAGCACAGCAACTCCTGCTGACAGATCCCAGTTTCCATTTATAGGGAACCAGAGGCTGCAGGGTATTTTCCAAAGAACACTTCTATAATAACTCTGGGGATTGTGAAATCCTTTAGTTCCACTTTGGCAAGACTGGAAACACTCCCAGTTACTCTACATTTGTCCTCCTTTCCAATAACACCTTCCTTTATACCAGTCACCTTTCCCTAACCCTAGGTTTCCTCACTAAATGGACCTGCCTCTGACATGTACAATGAGAGTTTCACTTTACTATCAAATGGGGTGTTTGGATGTTTGGTCTTTATTTTTTCCATTCCTAGTCTATGTCTGGAACAAACTCTTTTCTACATGGTCATTTGTTGTCAATTCTTAAATTGTAAATTTCTAGAGGAAAGAGCTTAGCTGTCTTCATACCATGTTCCTGTTTCTCTGCTTCTGAATGGGCTAGCTCCTGTCCTGGATTGATAAGCACTGTCTATGTCTAGGTCAGATCCAGACCTACCATGCTGCTTGCTAGCCATCTCCATTGTGATACCTTCTGTCTTCAACCTCCAACCTTGGTCCTGGCACCCTGACTTCTCCCCTGGGGCCCTCAGCTTCTGATTAGTGAGAGCTCACCATATCTAATCCATTCCAAACCCAGTGATCTTCATGCTAAGCCAACATATGTGTGTATTCCCCTTGCTACCTGTAGTTCAAGGAATAGTAATGAAATCAACATGATCATTTCTAGAAAGTTCTCATCAATTATCTTATCACAGCTGTGCTTTCTTGACCAAAACATTCCCCGACCACCATTCCCCTTTATTTGTTGTCTTTCCCCTTTAGAATATAAGCTTCTTGAGGGCAAGTACTGTATTGCTTTTCAGTAATTGTATCCCCAGTACTTATCACAGTGCATGCCACATAAGGCTTACTAAATGCTTTTTCATACATTGACTCACTCGTGTCTGCATAATTCTCTTTGCATTGGAACTGTCCTAGTACAAAAAGAAGAAAACACATAAGAAAAAGAAAAACATGTTAATGATGATAACAAGGAGAAGCATTCCAATACCCAGTCCATGGGCTTTCACAGGTATGTATTTTTTTAAACTGGTTTTCATCCTTATCACAGCTACTTCAGTTTCTTACATTTTAATTAATTCTTTTGCCTTTCTTATCCATGGAAATTTCTATCAGAAAGTTGTGACTGTGGGAAAAAAAACATTAAAAATCAAATTCATAAATGAGCTCATCATCCAGTAATTAAATATAAATATGTGGGAAGGCACCGGAGTTCTGGATTTCACAATTCATAGTGATTTTGCCTCTGAATTATTTTGCCTGAAGATAATGGGAGTGAGTCTACACCCTGTGCTTTTACTTCCCTACCAGCCTCCTCAAGCCTTTATAATCCAGCTTCCATGCTCAGCACTCTACTGAAACTTCTTTCTCAAAGCTTACCAGCTACCTCCCTACCTCCTTCTCCATAATAGCTTTTAGATTTTTTTTTTTTTACTTTTAGTATCAACCTGAATCTCACTGTACCATATAGCACTTCTGACAGCCTTTTGAGTATTACCTCTTCCCCCTGGCTTCAGAAACATTATTCTGGCTTTTAGCTACTCATTCTCTAACATCTTTGATGACTGCTCTTTTTTTTTTTTAAACCAGCATTAAAGGTAGGTTCTCCCCAAAGTTATACCTCTGGCCCCCTTCTCTCCTTATACACTTACTTTCTTCTCTCTTTTGATAATTGCACTTACTCTAACTTTTCAACTATGCACATAATGACCAAACCATTCTGTTTTTTGAGATCCAGAACTACTTTTACAGCTGTCTGCAAAAAGTTCCACATACGAGATGTCAACAAGAGACCCCAAACTGGGCTGTCTTCTAAAATTGGTTCCTCCTTCCGGCTTTACTTTTTCTGTATGGCACCACCACTAAATCTGCGTCTGGTTACAAACTTGCTCTTGCCTCTGACTTTTCCTTCTCCTTCATCTCTCACATTCAATCAGTTTTGTTGATTTTATCATGGCAATCTCCTTCTCACGTGCCCCCTCCTCTCTATTTCCTTGGCCACCAGCCTTATTTGGATTCTTTTTTGCCATCATCCAAGCCTCCCTTCCTTCTGAGATGTGTGACCTTGGAAAATCTATTTCATACTTCTGGGTCTCAGGCCACCAAATGAAGGAGTTGACTTGGATGGCATCTAAGGTCCTTTCCAGGTCTAGATCTACAATTCCTCTCCCTTTGACCTTTATAAACTATTATAATGATCTCCCAATGAGATTTCCTTCTTCCACCTTTGCTCCCCTCAACTGCTTCCGGACCTGTCTTCCTTGTGCATAATTCAGACTATGCCACTCTTCTCAATAACTTTCAATGAATCCTTATTGCCTGTCTCATGAAGTTCAAACAACTGAAAAATTACTAAACAACAACAAAATCAACAAAACCATAATAATAACGGGATCTTATATTCTCTGTGTCTTGGTACTTGTGAAAGGGTGAAGACATGTTCTACTGTTGAATATCACTTGTGAGGATTGTCTTGTTACCTAACAATACCTTCATTAGGGATGCAATCAATTTGGGTATCAATGACTTTCACCAAGATTTTGTATGGATGGGAGAGCAAGAAATAGGCCCCTAGTTATTGAGGGTCTTTTGGTTGCCTTTGGGGGGGGGTAATAAAATCTGAGCTTTTCTTCAATGCCTTTAGTATCTCTCAACACCCTCACAATTGCATTATCACCATCTTGGATCTCCTTTATATACTCTTGATCCAATACTGCTATTTTCCCCATCTTTGTTCTCTTTGGTGTAGTGCATAGAGCATTGGGCTTGCCATCAGGAAGGTTCATCTTCATGAGTTCAAATCTGGCTTCAGACACCTACTAGCTGTGTGACCCTGGACAAGTCACAGTTTTCCTCAGTTTCCTCATGTGTAAAACAAACTTGAGGAGGAAATGGCAAGCCATTCCAGTATCTGCCAAGAAAACACCAAAAAGGGTCACAGAGAGTCAGACACAACTAAAATGACTGAGCAACAACATTTTTCTCTTTAACATTATTGCTACTAGACAGCCAGGACTATGATGTGAGGGTCTAATTGTAATGGTTCCATTCTCCTTCAGGAAGAAAATGGTTTGTTAAAATCATTTTTTAAAAAATCATTTTGGGGGCGGCTAGGTGGCACAGTGAATAGAGCACTGGCCCTGGAGTCAGGAGGACATGAGTTCAAATCCGGCCTCAGACACTTGACACACACACAAAAAAACTAGCCGTGTGACCTTGGGCAAGTCACTTAATCCCAACTGCCCTGCCTTTCCCCTCCAAAAAGCAAAATAAACAAATAATTAAAACAAAAATCACTTCAATTTTTCTTCTGTTCATTGACTTTCTATTTTTAACCTTAAATGCTACTGACTTTGCTTAGTTGATTATTTTGCCAATCTTTTTTTTTTCCAACTGGTTTCTACCTTTCACCATTTCTCCCTATTTATTAGAATAAATTGCTTACAAATATCCATCAGCTCTTACAAATTATTTTATATTCCAAAATGATGTTGCTTTTGATAGTCATCTTTCTCCAATTGATAATTCAGAGGTTGGTCTCCCTGTTGCCCATGCCCTTATACCAGCTTCCTACTATACATAAAATGTTCTCACATCTGCCTCTTAGTTTTCCTGGTTTCCTTCAGATTTCAGCTCTGATCACACCTTCTCTAGCAGGCCTTTG
Organism: Pseudochirops corinnae; assembly: GCA_028646515.1. Classification (NCBI taxonomy): domain Eukaryota; kingdom Metazoa; phylum Chordata; class Mammalia; order Diprotodontia; family Pseudocheiridae; genus Pseudochirops; species Pseudochirops corinnae. The sequence continues at coordinate 695 of JAQQSV010019646.1, read as the reverse complement.
CTGGATGCCCTCAATTGCTAGTGACCTCTATTAACTCTTATATATATCTTGTTATTTACATACTTTCTCAATGATTAGAAAATAATCTACTTGAGAGCAAGGGCTATCTTTCTGCTTTTTATTTGTATTCCCATCATTTAGCACAATGCCTGGCATATACTAAGCACTTAATAAATGTGTGTTGACTTCATACACCATCTGTTTGTTCATTATTATTCTTTCTTGTTTTTTTTAATTAATTCTCATTTTAGTTCTGCTAAGTTAATAATCTAACTGTACATAGACAACTCAATCAGGTATGACTTTGACCTCAACAATAAGTCTTTTCCTGGTTATTCAAATATAAGCTCTTTCATTTATTTATTTACTTTTAGTTTACTACATCCAGTTCCACAATCCCTTGAATTCCAATTTTTCTCCTTCTCCCTCTCCTTCCCCCTCTCTCTGGATCCTTTGAGGAGGTGAGGGTTGCAAGGATGGGAAACATTGCATACAATGTCATTTCTTTATTGGCTAATTAGTTTTACTGAATTTTTTGAAAACACCTTGTTTTAAGTGATGGCTGTCTAGGAAGGGGAAGGAGACAGGATACATAGCAAAATGTAATTGATATAAAAACAACAGACACTAAGAAAGATCTATTAAAAAATAAAAGATGTGCAAGCATTAGGGATTGGTTCTGGGGGAATAGAAGA
>JAQQSV010019645.1:0-11148 GCA_028646515.1 Pseudochirops corinnae | reverse complement strand
TGTACCAGAGGGATTAGACTGAATGTTTTTTGTTTCTTCAATTATAAGCAGTAAGAATTTTGGAGTAATAGAACTAATACATACATGGCATAGAAGAACAATGACATGAAAAAACATCTATCCTAACAAAAAGTTTACATATGTAGGCATAGACCAGTAGTGTACATATTAACTGAATAAACAACAAAAATGGGCAAAATTTGGTTTTGTTTTTTTAACTTTTAACTTCATTTAGAAGTTAAGACCTGTAACAATGCTGATCTTTTGTTTATTATACATCAATAGCAAAATATCATTGATTTAGACTAAATAAGAATTCCAAATAATTTGGTGTTTGACAGTCTAGGTGAGAATAGTAGTATAAGTTCCTTGCTCCTGATTAGAAGAGGATTATAAAGTATTATATGTATCAATGGCAGTAAACATTTTAAATATTAAAAGTACAGATAATAACTTTCTACTAATTCCACAGGGTAAGACCATAGTAACATCAAACAGATGGAACACAGCAGAAACCTGGAGGTAAGGTATTATAAAACCAGCATACTTTATTTTGTAGGAAATGAATGATGACAAAATATATGAATTATGTGACAAAATAAGACAGCAAAGTAGTAGGAAACACTAACAGCATCAAGAATTGATGAGTGATAGAAGGAAGAAGTACAACTATAAAAGCATAAATAAAGCTAGAGCTCTAGTCAGAAGAACAGGGTTCAAACCCCATCTTTGATTCCTACCTGTATAACCTCAAGAAAAATTACTAACTTTCTTTGGGCCCTGGTTTCCGCGTCAATAAAATGAAAGAGTTGAACTACTAGATGATCTCTCTGAGGGCTAGATCTATGATATTAAAGTCACCCAAATTCATAACCTTGCAGTTGCCACTGTTTTTTTAGGGTTTGTTTGTTTTTTTGGCCCCTCACCCATTAAATAGCCAATTTATTGTGAAATCTTACTGCGTAAGTCTCCACAGTAATTTATGGCTGGTCTTTTCTTTTTATTCTCCCTACAACCATCGTAAGTTGAAACATTTATCTCTTCTCATTTAGACTACCGGTCTAACATCTATCTAATGTTTTAGTCCCCAACCTATTTCAGTTAATGATGAATAGTTTTGATAATGTCACTCTGCTACTTAAAAAAAACTGTAGTGGCTCTTCAAAGCCAACCAAATCTGGAACCTGTTATTAAAGAGCCCCCAAATCTAGCTTTACCTCATCCTTTTTATAAAACTTCCCTTCAATGTATTCCATTTTTTAATACTGTCTTTTCCTCCTATCTCTAAGGCTCTGCTGAGACCTTCCCCCTAAACTTAGAAGAGTCCTCTCTTGCCAATTTCTGTCAGTTAAAGTCATTTCCTTCCTTCAAGGTTCCTTCCTACATGAGTCCACCCCTACTTAGGTGTAACATTTCAGTCACTGACAAAATGGGCAAAGGAAGTAGGGATATATGCATATCAATCAATTAATGTTTGATGATATAAATGATAATAATTACCAAGTAACAACATTAAAAAAGTAGCCTTTTGATGAATTTACAAAAAAATTTCTTTTCTCTTGGTCTCATTTATGAGAATTTCATTACATGATATATTTACTTTTATGACAACAATCTGTGTTTTGTCTTTACTTATCAAAAGTTTGCAACAAAACTTATTCAAACTTAGTTTTCTACTTAAATGATCAATTCCCCGTTTATTTTGCTTTTGCCTAAGCACCCATATTACCGTTTCACATGTAGTTTTTCTTTATGAGCTTGGTATCTCAAATGGTCATTGATCCCACACCTTCAAATCATTCAGTTATTTTCAATTCCTGTAAATAAAAATGAAATTAAGATCGAGTTGTTATAAAACATTAACATGTTTTTAAAAATAATGTTTTAAGTCAGCCACTAAAAATTGTCAATAAAAGTCTCACTTTTAGCAAAATCATCTGAAAAAACTATCCTAAATCAATTTCTAATTCCAGTAACCAAAGATTTACAGGGCTTTAAATATTATACACTGATACTTCATTTCTCTGACTTATAATGATATTTTTGAAACCATTCCCCCTCAGCAGTCATATTTATGGTCACTTCAGATCTCAACAGAAAAACTAAATAAAGAAATACCAGTCTGCCTCAAATTTCCAGTTTTTTTCTAACCACTGAAATTCTGCTAGTTATGAGAGAGAACATCTTTTAAATTGAATATTAGAGTAGATCTAAGGTGCCACAATTTAACTCAGAGAATAAATATCTACTGCATGTAAGCAAGGTATAGAGTAAGGCAATTAAGAACGTATAATAATATTAACATATTAGCATTTTAACTTCTTTGGTATTCATTTTGTAATCACTGAAAACTCATTAAAAACTTATTTTCAATCTAAGAAATGAATTAAAACAAAAATTGGTCAAAACAAATAACTTGGAATTTATGATGAACTATAATAATTAAAAGGTACCTTATCCCAATCAGAATCCAAGGAAAATTAATTAGATTGATATACAGGTAGAATGGACCACCTTAGGAGGTCCTAAGTTCCCTCTGATTAGAGACCTTCAAAGAAAGGTTGGATGACAATATATTGGGTATGATGGTCTATATTTGTATGACCTGTACCTGCATGAGAATCCTCTTCTCTGAAAGGGGATTACGGACTGCTTCTAACAGAAGGCCTTTCCTGGTCCTCTCAGTTACTAATGCCCTTCCCTCCACTACAATATGCAGTGTGTTCAATCAAAACATGTGCTTTGATGTATTTTATAGATGTTATTTCCCCCATCAGAATGTAAGCTCCTTCAGGACAAGGGCTATTTTTGCTTTATCTTCATCTCTTCAGTGTTCAGCAAAATGCCTGGCACATAAGAAGTGCTTAAAGAATGATTTTATTCACTTTTTTCAGCATAATTCCAATTTTTTCCTCAGAAAGGTCAATATATAGTTCCACTAACAATGTATTAGTAAGCCTGTGTTTCCACAACCCCTTCAACAATTATCAAAGTTATTTTTTTTCTTTTTGGAAGGGCAATTGGGGTTAAATGACTTGTCCAAGGTCACATGGCTAGTAAGTATTAAATGTCTGAGGCCAGATTTGAACTTGGGTCCTCCTGACTCCCAGGGCTGGTGCTCTATTCACTGCCTAGCCACCTAACTGCCCCATCACAGTTATTTCTAAAAAGTTAATTGCTACATATCATAATATATAATGGGCACAAAAATGGAATTAACTTCACGCTATATATAAGATTTCTGGTAAATTCCATAAGCATTTGTTTTATCAGCTATCTACTATGCTAGATTCTGGTGATATCCTTCCCCTACAAAATCTCTCCTTGCCCTAATTTCACTATTATCAGTCTTTTGGTTTGTTTGTTTTTGAGATGAGGTGTCTTTCTATCACTCAGGCTAGAATGAGAAATCTGACCTGCTCTATTTCCAATGTGGGCTATTTTGCTTCTCCTCAGTCAGTCTTTATCACTTCTTAAGTATAAAATCTACCGTTTGACTTTTAAGCCCTTCCTAATCTGGCCCCCTTCTTTCCAGTTTTCTTATGCCTTCCTCTCCTCCATGTATTATTCCATGATCCAATGACACTGACCACCTTGCTGTTTGTCATAAAGGACAATCCATCATCTCTGGAATCTGTGAATTTTCAATGCCTGTCCTCCATGTCTGCCTTTCTGGTAAAATTCCAGCCTGGTTGTACTTTATGATCTTTGTGATTCATTACTGTAACCTCTTTGCCAGTATTTTATTTATAATTTTTTGCTTCAGTGTTCATTAATACATGCTTTTTCATTCATCGCTTCTCATGTTTTCTAGATTGAGAAACTGAATAAACAGTCTTGTGATAAATGAGTCTAAAGTAATAGTCTCTGAGAGCCTAAGACTCTCCATTGAGTAAATTATTAATTTTAGAAATCCACTTTGCGATATTTGTTATATCTGCTAAGCAATCTTTTTTGCTTTTTACTTTGTCTTTGTCATGTCCCAGGTAGTTTAAAATGGATCAGCTGATTGCTGAGTCTCAGCTCAGTGGAATAAGATATCCATATCCATAAAAACTGTTGGGAAAACAGGAGAAGTCTGGCAGAAATCTGTTGTAGTCTTAACATCGCACACCATATTGGAAGATAAACTCCAAATGGGTACATGATTTAGACATAAGGATGACATCATAAGCAAATTAGAGGAACAAGGAAGAAATTACCTGTCAGATCTGTGGATAATGGAAGAAAAGAGTTCATGAATGAACAAGAGATAAGAAATTCATAAGAGGTAATGTGGATAATTTTAATTATATAAAATATAAATTTTCTATAAACAAAACCAATACATCTACAATTAGAATAAGCAGGAAATTGGGGGAAAAAAATCTTTGCAGCAACTATCTCTGATAAAGGTTTCATGGCTAAGATCTATAAAGGACGGAGTTGTATTTATAAGAGTAAGAGCCATTGCCAAATTGTGGTCAAAGGACATGAATAGGCAGTTTTCACAGGAAGAAATCCAAAATATCTGTAGTCAAATGAAAAGGCACTTTCCACATAACTAATAATGACAGAAATGCAAATGAAACAACTCTGAGATACACCTCACTGCAATCAAGTTGACTAAGCTGCCAAAAAAAGAAAATGACAGATGATGGAGAGGCTGTGAGAAAACAGGTTCTTTAATGCATTGTTGGTGTATCTGTGAACTGGTGCAGCCATTCTGGAAAGCAATGTGCACCCGTGTACATACCTTTTTGATCCAGTGATACTATACCTATACCCAAAGAGATTAAAGAAAGAAGAACTCATATATACAAAAATATTTATAGCAGTTCTTTTGGTGGTGGCAAAGAGATTTTTAACTGAAGTGATGCACATCAATTGGAGTATGGCTGAGCAAGCTATCCTATATGAATGTGGTGGAATATTACTGAGCTATAATAAATGATGAAAGGGATGGTTTCAAAAGCTAGGTGGCACAATAGAGACAGTCCCAGACCTATGGTCAGAAGGATGTGCATTGAAATACAACCTCAGATATTTACTGTGTGACTCTGGGCAAGTCACTTAGCCCCTGATAGCCTCAGTTTCTTCATCTGTAAAATGGGGAAAATAATTACAATTACTTCTCAGGGCTGCTGTAAGGATCAAATGAGATAATAATTGTAAAGCACTCAGCACAGAGAATGGCATATAGTAAGTGCTATATGTTAGTTAGTACATTATTATTTTTGAAAACTTAGGCAGATTTGTATGAACTTAAGAAGAATAAAGCGAGCAAAATCAGGAGTAAAATCTGTACAATAACAACAATATTGTAAGAGCAATCAACTCTGAAAGACTTAGCAGCTCTGAACATAAAAATCAACCACCATTTCAAAGGGCCAATGATGAAGCATGTTCTCTACCTCAGATGGAGAAGTGATGGACACCAAATGTAGGCTAAATCACCTTTTCCTTTATTATTTTTTGGGGATAGAGGTTACTAATAGGCTTTGTTTTTCTTATCCCACAATGGGTAGGGAGGAGAAGGAAGAGAATTTGTAAGTGAAAACAAAATAAAATTGGAGGGAAAAAAAGAAAATGTACCAGAATTAAATGCTGAAATCCAAGAAAAGTTACAAGTCATTTTTGTAGCCCAGGATGGCAATGAAATAAAAAGGTCTGCAGACAACTGGGGATGGGATCAGGGTGGGTCTGGGTCAGGGTTTGGGTAATAGGTATGCAGAGCATTCTAGCTCAGAGAAGCTGTGCACCAAGAAAGGAGGAGGTCCCAGACCCACATGGGTACACCACAGCAGGAACAGGTACCAACTGGCAGCTGTGTTGTCTGTTACCCAGGCACAAAGCATAGATTCACAGCAAATCTGGAAAGAGCTTGAGCCTGAGGCTAGCAGTCCAGGGTGAGGAACAGCTGTGGAACTTGAGTGGGTCTACTCACAGAGGAACAAGTTCAGAAGCAAGCAGCACCACTGTGGGTCAGGTCCCAGACGCAGAGCAGGAGTCTCAGTTTCAGCTTCTGAACCATTCTGAAACTCCCAGAGGAAATACCAAGGCAACAGTCAAGCCAAACAAAGGGTAGCTTGCAATTCTGTCACTCTGAATCCAGTAGAGTTTCCCAGATGGCTGATGGTGACTAAGGCTAGCAGCATTTTATTGCTCCCCTTAAACCAAATCCCAATCAAATTTTATAATCTCTGAAATATGTACTATCTGCTATCAAGAGAGCAAACAATGATAGTACAGGTTACTAAACGTATTTTAAGTTTTGTGTAAGTGGTATATTTGGGCCACCTAGTGGGGAATGTTAAAACTGTATCTTTAGAATCAAGCAGATACTTGAAAATGTTAGCCCCTTACAATGAGCATGGAAGGGGGGCCTCAGTTGAGGTAAAAGTAGAAGTGTTCATATTCCTGGGGCTGATAGAATATGGAAGACCATAAAGCAGATGCTAGAAAGGACTAAGGACACCTCTTGACCTAGAAACAGTACCAGTCCATTTAACCTCAAGAACTGAGGTTTTTTGGATAAAAATATAGGCCTATTATGTATATATGTATATTTTTAGCATTCAGATAAATTCAGAATGCTTTATTATAACTTTTCCATGTTATATTTGTTACTTTGTCTTAACAGTTCTTAACATTCCTCTCTAAACCTTCAAGCTGCTCCTAAGTTGGTAGAGTAAAAGGCATAGCACAGAGGAAGGAATTGCAGAGAGACACATTTGGTGGCCAGCAGACAGGGGCAGCAGTGGGAAAAAGTGTTAAAGAGTCATCCGGCTCCCTTAAAGTCCTTTCCAACTCAAAGATTCTGAGTCTTCTAGATAGTCCACATTTAGCTGTTTTCATTTTCTTACTATAAAAATCTTTGCCTTTAAAAAAATTTTTCTTTGGGATATATTTCCAATAGTGGGATAACTGAGTCAAAGGGTATGACTAATTATATGGCCCTGTGCATACAACCAGATTGATTTCTAGAAAGACTGTACTAATGTAATTAGCACTGTCATCAGTACTGCAGGATCCTCAATAATTCTGAGTTCCACTTATTCATATAAAACTAAGTGGTTGGAAAATAGACTTTTGTGGAAAGGTTAATGAAACTGAGATTGTTTTGTCTAAAAAAACATAAAGTTAAGAGGGCATCTTTGATCTTCAAGAATATGAAATGTCCTAGAATATGGTATTCCGGAGAAGAATATGAAAGGTTATTGTGCAAAGAACTGTAAGTATCTTCCATTTCAACTGGTCAAGGAATCTGTATTTTGAGTTTTAAGGAAGAAAGGTACTCCTATAAGAATTAAGACAAACAGACCCAACTTGCTTTTTATCCTGGATTATGCTTCAGACTATTTGCATGGCAAAAATGTGGAAATTATATTTCACTGATTGTAAATTCATAAAGAATTTTGCAGTGAAAATACTTATTTCCAAGACATTAAATTACAATCTTAGGAATACCAAAGCATTATGTTCCCCATGTAGTCTATAAACAGGAAAAAGCTTGATTAATCAGACATCCAATATCCTCAATAACAGTGAGAATATTAAACTGAAAAAGTCTCCAAGGATTAGCAGTGATGAAAAACTGAGGAATCATAGATGAAGATTACAGAAGATAAGAATTACATGTCAGCTTACTGACCAAAAGAAACACTAATACTTGCTGGGAAAAGTTATCAACGTTAACCCTCCCAAAACACCCCAATTAATACCAAAATAGAGAAAATGAGTACTCTCTTAGCCTCATAACTTCTGGCTGCTCAGCTAATCCTTGTAATGTATAACCTTCTGCCTGTATTCTCACCCTTCTTTTGTTCAGCCCTCCCAACTCCTTTTATAATATTTGTTCTGCTTTGCCCACATTCCTAGTCGGTCTTCTGGAATCCTCTATTCTATTGTAAAAAAAAAAGTTCTCCCTTCTATCTCTTTATCTAACCAATGTCTAGGGCTGTCCATTGCTTTCCCTTCCCCAGCAACCTCTCATTCTCCATCCTTACTTCCACAGCCTATGTCCAGGAAGATGAGTCTGGATGTCATAAAGAGACCACCATCATGTGAGCCAGCCTTGTTTTGCTTGCCCTCTAAAGCAGAACTAGAAACAATATGTCAGTTGCAAAGAGGCAGATACAGGTTCAATGTATAAAAAACATTCCTAACCAAATCGAACCATTGGAAAATGAAATGAAAAGCCTTCAAATCCAGGGGGTTCTCTCCTAATTAAAAATCTTCCCCCCAAAAGACTGAATAATTACTCTGAATGCTATGGAAGAGCTTCTCTGCCTCGTACTAACTGGTCTGGATAGCCACTAAGGTCTCTTTCGACTCTGATTTCATGGCATTCTCCTGCAGTTGGACAATTATTAAATACATAACTATATGCAAGACACTATGCTAGGCATTTGGTCAAGATAAAAACAAAAATAGTCCCTTATTTCAAGAAGCTTATGCTTGACTGGAAGAAATTACTCCTAACTCTTCACTACTTGACCTGGCACATAGCAGGCATTTAATAAAGTCATTCATTCCTTCATTCTCTCTCTCTCTTTCTCTCTCACCCCAGTCTAGACAATCCTCAGTTTCCTTTGCTGGACCATCAAAATCTGACACTCACTAGCTATGTGACTTTGGTCAAGTCACTTAACTTCCTTGGGCCTCATTTTCCTTATGTGTAAAATTGAATTGAGGAGGTTGGCCTTTATAGCCATTAATGTTCCATCTAAGCTAAGATCCTATGCCATTCATAGTGGGTGAACTCCAAGCCTACATGGAGCCCTTATCTCTTTACATAGTCTCCCTCCTTCAGGTGTACAATCAATTTATCTAGTAGATAACATTCTTCCCCTCCGCTGGTCTCAGCCATACCTACACTGACTGGCTCCCCCCCGCCCCCCCATCTGTCTGAACTACAGTACCACCTCATTAACTGCCTCAGGGCTTTGGTAACTGAATATTACAAAGGCCCTTCAAACTCTGCATGACCAAAACAACCTATCTTTTCTTCCAAAGCCATTCCTCTTCAGAACTTTCCTATTTATAGTGAAGATGGTAGAATTTTTCCAGACACTCAGGTTCACAACCTTGGAGTCATCCTTGATTCCTTACTTTCCCTTAGTCTCAAATCAGTTGCCAAGTGTAGAAAATTCAATACCAAAAACATATCTTGCTCTACTTAGACATCTACCAATTTAGCTCAGGCCTACATCACATCTCACTTGGACTATGCCACCAGTCTCCTAATTGGTCTGTGTCCAGTATTTTCATTACATAGCAGTCAAAGTAATATTACTAAAGCACATAGCATGTCATTCTCCTGCTTAAAAAGCATCAGGGCCTTCCTTTTGCTTCTAGGATAGTAAACAAGTTCCTGTATTTATCATTTAAAAGCTCTTCACAGTTTGGTTCTACCCTGTCTTTACAGACTTAATACATGTGGCTCTCTTCAGAAATGGTCCAGATAAACTGGTCTACTTAGACATTCTACCTCTTATCTCTGGGCCTTTACCCAGGCTGGTTTCCAAGCCTAGAATATACTCCCTTTTTACTTCGATTTGTTTTTCATCATAGATGATTTAGAGTTGTCTTGGATCATTGCACTGATCAGAGTAGCCAAGTCTTTCACAGTTGATCATTATTTAAATATTACTGTTACTGATGGGGTGCTTGGATGCCTGTCCTTGAACCACAGTTTGTAAAATCACATCCAGTTCCAAAATCACATTTCTCCTGAGCCTCAAACACTGTCTCAGGCAGTTTCTCTCTAGCTCAAGGGCAGCATGCCCTAACAAAAATATTTATCTTTCTTCCTGTTACGGTGGTCACCTGCACCTATAGAATTTAGTAGTTTGATCCAACGGTGTACTGGCTGAAGCAGCTGTGTAGGAGTATCTATCTATCATATATATCCTAGACTCAGTCATATGTATACTCCCTAGCTCATTATACACATCCTGAATCCCTTGTTAGCTTGGGATATACATATACTCCCAATATCCATCTTGTCAAACATGACATTGATGGGTGGCAGCTTCATCAGCCCTGACCACTAGCTGACTTAGCGACATTTCAAGCCTAAAACCACACCTTCATGACCCCCCCAGGCTACTTCCCACTGAACTCTGGGTGAAATACCTACACAGTAGATATTAAAAGTACATGTTCCTTTAAGAACTGATCACTCCTTAACCTCTCCCTAATCCCACCCTGACTCACTTAGTTAGCATATTTGGCACAGGTTTTACTATAGTTATCCTATATAAACTATAATATACCTCCTCTAAGGTTGCAGGTTCCCTAAGAACTCTTGTCCGCTGTATAGACTAACAATAAATCTTTGCCACCTTAACTCAGAGAATGCTTGAGTCTGTGAATTCATTCCAGACTGCGTCCCAGGGACTATGGTTTTTGGGGTTCCTGGACCCCCGGAACTCCTTGACCCCCCCCATCAGTTACTACACACAATGATCTCCTACTTCTCACTTCACCGTGCATCAATTCCTATAAGTCTTGCCATGTTTTTCTGAAATCAACCCCTAGTCATTTCTCACAGCACAATAGTATTCCATCACAATCATAAGTCATAATTTATTCAGCCATTCCTCAACTGATAAGCATTCCCTTAATTTCTAATTCCTTACCACCACAAAAAGAGCTAGTTTAAATATTTTTATAATAGAGGTCCTTTGCTTTTTCTTTAATTTCTTTAGGATGGGGGGAGGGAACCAAGATGGCGGCATAGAAGCAGCAAGAAATTGCAGCTCCGACACAGCCACATCAAATACCCAAAAAACATGACTCTAAACAAATTCTAGGGCTTTAAAATGGACAAGATATATTTCCTGCTGAAGGCAGCTCGGCTCAAAGTGACCATTTCAACTCTGAGAGCCAAAACCAGCCCTGCCTGAAACGGCAGCTTTTGCCCCGGGGGAGGCTGGAGCTTCAGGAGAGCAGATCTGCGCCAGCTCTAGCAGTATCCAGAATTATCAAGCCATAAGAAAAAAGGACTAAGGTTAGTGGAACTTGGCTAAAAACTGGGGAAGAAAAGTGGGTCCGGCCAAGCCGCCTCCAGGGCAAAGAAGCGGGGAGCAGAGGTTCTGCACCCGCCTCCACATTGCCACTTCAGAGCTCTCGCCCTGCAGACAGCAGGGGGGCCAAGCAATC
>JAQQSV010019644.1:0-11148 GCA_028646515.1 Pseudochirops corinnae | reverse complement strand
TACTGTTTTGACTTAATGCTTCTTTATTTCAAATTTTTAAAATAAATTTCCATATTTGGTGCCTTAAAAAAGGTAAATATTTTCATCTCTGTTCTCAAGTATCCTATATATATCTGTTTTTAAACAATCCTTTGGTATCTTGTTAGAATTGTGATCTGATCTGTGTGGCATTCCCTACTTTTGGAAAAATTGTGGTATATGTTCCATTATATACATCTATCTCTTGAGATTACCCCAATTTAAAATCCACAAAACAGACTATTTTATTAGTCATAATTAAGATAAAATTTTACTACCTTGTGGATTTCTGCTATGTAATAGCATATATAGGCACAAGTTGTTCTATTTCTGTAATCTAAGTACATTTATTCTCTCATAGCACATTTTCAAAAAACTTAATATCAATCTTAATACCACTTTCATTGGTAATTTCCAGGCTTCTTAAATATGAGTAACTGGAATAGAGTGTTTTTATTTCAAGGCTTCATATTTTATAAATTTCTCCCTTGCCCTTAATCTCCATCTTTTCCACCTAGTATATTTATTTAATGATCATTTAAATTTTGTCTATTGCAAAAGAAACTATTAGCAAGATTTCAAATGGTTTTATTATGCTGTCATATTTACCTTGTTGTCCTTTCCAATTAATATCTCATATTTATTATTTACCTTAACTTTGTCTCCTTTTCCTTCCTTTCAAAAGTGGGACAGAACATCAATTGTGTCAGCCTATCCTGGAAACATACAAACCTCTTAAAGTTAACACACTAGATTTTTTTAAAATGCAGAATAAGCTTCACAAATAAAACTAAATTGGCACCTCTATGCTGTATTTAAAATGTGAAATGTGAAAAAAATCACACTCAGCAATATAGGCCATATGGGAGTCAGAATGATAAACCCATTTCCATCCCTATTAAATAGTGTTTTCCCACAATTGGGAAGGCAACTATATCCTGAATATATCAAAAGATGATGTTGGTTTGAAATATTAATTTTTTTGTCAAATATAGAATAAAATTATTTATAAACTTTAAAATGTGCACACACATGACAACTGATTTAATAGATTTTTGAAGTAATTTAAAACTAGTTTTCTTTGTTTTTTTTTTAGTAATATAATGTAGAATTGCTTTTCAGGGAACAAGAATAAGATGGTTTTTACTTTGTGACCTTTGGTAAAGCAATTCCAATTAAAATCTTAACCATTTTATAATATGGTTAATCATATTATTAATTATATATAATCAATATATTAATGATTAATTATATTAATTATAATAGACCATATTATATATTTTAATATATTAATATAAATATAATATAATACATATTAATTATAATATAATAATAACCATTATTCATATAATTTAAATTAAAATGAATTTCCATCATATTTCTTTCTACTTTAATTATCAGTGAGTCAAGGTTTCATTTTTCAATGAATCTTGCATGATTTTGATATGGGCAGCATCTTATTTGGGAACAGTCTGATTGTTATAATCAAGTAAGACTCAAAATGGGATGTATGCTCTCCAAAGATCACTGGATCATTGATTTAGAGCTGCAAAGAACATTATAAGCCATTAAGACCCACTCACACGCCCTTATTTTATAGATGAGGTAACTGAGGCATAGAGGGCATAAATGATGTATCCAAGGTCACAGAAAATGACAGAGGTAAGAATTGAACTCAAGTCCTCTCATTCCAAATCCCCTGCCCCTTCTTCTGTCTCATGCTACCTGTCTTAGGTATTCACCACTTTCAAGGAGGAATTCTAGAGAAGAATCCAAGGCTACTAGAGATTCCTTAAAGATGCTGAAATCTCTCCCAGATGTCCCTTCTTGTAGATGACATTGTGTTGATTGTATTAAAGCCCAAAACATTATAGATTCTCCTAAATGAGAATCATAATCAGTCAGAAGAAGATAGGCCTATGATCCACACAGAAACAATGCCTATTGTCTAAGCAATGGCATACAGTTGGATGACAACCTATGGCATTCTTTCCAATGGTATCAGTATCTTACTTGGACACTGCAAATGGAAAATTTTGAGCTCAGCTCAGAATTGAAGGGGAAGAGGAAAGCAGGCAAAGTTCTAATCTTCCCAAGTTTCTCCTTTAAAAAAAGTTCATCTTTTTATACTGATATTCTTCCTTTGTTTTATGACTCTAAGTAACAGAATATTACAATCTCTGAATAAGTGGAATTGGTCACTCAACGAGCAAAAAAGAAGAATATGTTGAATATGAACAAATTGTAACATATTTCATAAAAGGAATTACAAAGAACTGGTGTAAAGGATATTAATAAAGAAGTTATAACTCATAAAGAAGAACAGTGACATAATAAGAATGGGGAATAATAGGTAGTCACGTGCCCCTATTGGTATCCATTTGCCTTGGCGAATTTATGGGAGGAAATCCTAAAAGACTGAATTGGCAGGCAGGGATAGATTTTGGAAGTATAAGTGTTATATGTGTATATAGTCTACTTCTAAATGTGATCTCTGTTGGGATGCTATATTAAATGTGAGTTCCTTGAGACTAGGAACTGTCTTTTGGCCCTTTTTGTATTTTCAGTCCCTAGGACAGTGCCTGACACATAATAGGTACTTAAGGAATGTTTATTAACTGACTGACAAATTATGTAAAGCAGTGGGTTTTGTATTGCATGAGACTCACGTTCTTAGCCCAATATATGACAGCATTACATGTATTGCCTGCCATATGCTGCTAATTATGTGATATGCACTGTATTGTTGCCTACAGTTAGGAAGTATATATTTAATACTCACTATATACTATGTGCTGTGCTAAGTACTAGGGATTACAAAACAGAAAGAGTCCTTGCCCTCAGGGATCTTACATTCTAATAGAGGAAATGATAGACACATATAGAGCAGATATAAAGTAATTTGGGGGGTGGGGAAAGCACTCGCAGCTGGACAAGAAAAGCCCTCATCAGGAGATGGTACCTCAGCTAAGTCTTGAAGAAAATCAAGGAATACATGAGATATAAGAGAGGAAGGAGAGAATTCTAGATTTGGAGAACAACCATCACAAAAGGAATAGTGATTGGAAATTAAGTGTCATCTATGAGGAATGGTATGAGAAAAGTATAACTAGAATATAGAGTGAGTATCTTTATAGTGTAACAAGTGTAGAGTAGAGGGAAGTATAATAATCCTATAAAGTTAGGTTGAGAACAGAGTGTAGGGGCCTTTAAATGCCAAACAGAGTAACGTATACTTGATCCTAGAGGTGATAGAAAGCCGCTGGAGTTTACTAAGTAGAGAACCAGTGAGATGGTCAAATGAATGTTTTAAGAAAATCACTTTGGAGGTTATGTGAATGGCTTCAGAGGGACTGGAAGCAGAGACCAATTAAAATCTAATACAATAGATCAGGAGAATGATTATGAGGGTATGAACTAAGGTGATGGCTGTGTGAGTGAAGAAAGGGATGTTAGAAATGACTAGATTTGCTAATTGATTGGACATATAGGTTGAATGAGAGTGAAAATTCACAACGATAATGAAGTTGTGACCTTGAGATGGTGGTATCCTTAATAGACATAGAGATGTTCAAAAGAGGAGTGGCCATGAGATTTTTGAGATAGCTAGAGGATATTCTTTGAGGTAAATAGAGGAAATCCAGTTTTAAGTGTCCAATAGCCAGTAAGTGATTTGAGATTGAACTCAAGTGAATCACTAGGACTGGCTATAAAGACTTGGGAATTACATGAATTGAGAAGATAATTGAACCCAGTAGCAGAAGCTCTATAGTGAATACCATGTTTTAGCCATTTGACTGTACAATGTACTATGTAGTCCTGCTGATTAACTGTGAATATGATAGAGTAGACATGTTATGTGTTCACAGATCTTCAAGTGTGGGCATGTGATCTGTGATTTCATCAGTGTAAGAATTTCCTACTGAGGATTTTCAACCATTTCAAGATGCCTGCATACTGAGAGATTAGGTGACCTATCCAGGGTCACATATCCAGTATATTTCAGAGGCAGACCTTCTCTGTGTAAATGAATGAGAGGAAAATGAAAAGGAAAACAAGATGGTGGTACAGGGACTAAGAGATAATGCTTCTAGTTCTGAAGTCATTTCCATGATGAAATTGTTAGAGCTATGTGCCTTTGTTCCAGAGAAGGCTCATGAAGCAATATTACTATTAGCCAGCATTTGTACAGCCTGGGCAACTAGGTGGTACAGTAGATAAAGCACCAGGACTGGAGTCAAGAAGACCTGAGCTTAAATTTGACCTCAGACACTTACTAGCTATGTGACCCTAGGCAAGTTACATCTGAGACCAGATTCAGGTCTGAGATGAGATTGCAAGTCAGATTTTCCTGACTCTATGTGCAGTGTTTTATCCATTACACTGCCAGATACCTCTTAGGCAAGAGCTGAGGTAAGATAAGTGAGAGGCATGGCCAGAGCAGTGCATCAAGAGTAAGAAAAAGGAGTTAGAGGAGAAAAGAGCTTCTGAATCCAAATTGCCAGTGGCTATACTTGGGAATCAGAGAATAGTCAAGCTTCATATTTTTATTATTCCTATTATTTCTTGGGTCATGAGTAGTTTGTTTATAATTAAGTTATGTGGTTGACTCCATTATGCCATACTCATTTAACTATGGCTTCCTAAAATGAAACAAACCAGAGGGGAGGATGTAATTTAGTAAAAATGCTAATTAGTTATCCATACCTTTGTCCAGAGTAGTGAGGAAAGCAACTAACATCTACAAACACAAAGAGTTGGGAATGGAGTTACAATTATAGTTACTTTTTGTGAGACAGAGAAAGATTGACATTCTGGTGAATATGGAATTGCCAGTCCCTAGGCATTCATTACTGAAAAGGGATAGGTAACTGGGGAAAATACCCCCTGTATTAAGTAAGTATTTTCACCCTGATTTTACAGATCAGAAAACTGAGATTCAGAAAAGAAAAAATGGCATTACTGAGGTTATATGACTAGCAAGTGTCAGGTCTGGGAATTTCAATTTGTCTCCTAATTCTAAGTCTATTGCTTTTTTTTATTTTATTCTGACTTTTTGATTATAATGTACTAATTCAAGTTACCATTATTTTTAAAAGTAAAAACAAAAATGCATGTAAAAATTAATTCATATCAATTAATCAGTCAACTTTTAAAATCCCTTATTATGTGCCAGGTACTGTAGTATGATCTGGGAATACATAGATAAAATTGAATCATCCTCAAAAAGCTTATGTTCTAAAGATAGAGAAAACATTTATATAAGACATATACAAATCGAATATATGGTAACTTCGAAAGGAAAGGTAGCAGCAGCCTGGGAGACCAGGAAAGGTCATCTGCTAAAGGTGATACTTGATGCATAAATACAATCTGAGAGAATAAAGGCGGGAGTTGGGGGGAAGGGCTGTATTGAGGGAGCAGGGAAGGTGAGAAAGAGAAAGTTAATCTGTACTAGTGATTCAGTGGTATAGAAAAATCTTGGTGAGAAAACTCCATCTACCAATATAGATTGGCAGTTGTTTTGCAATTTACAGTATAAGGATGTTGCCTGAGGGACTGGGAAGTTTAGTGACTTCTAGGAGTAGTACAGCCAGTAGGTGTAAGAAGTCAAGTTGGATCCAAGACATCCTGACTCTGACTCAAGCTCTTTATTCACACTTTATCATGTTGCCTCTTTAAAAGATTTAATTTGTAAAACTGAAATTGCTCTAAATGACTATAGCAAATTGATCTGTATCATAAGCTTTATTTCCTTTGCATAAAACTTTTGTTCTAATACAAGATTTTAAATCTGTGTCTTAAGTTTTGCCTGTGAATTCACTAAGGTTTTGTAGTATTCTGGTACTCAATGCAGTAAGTGCAATGTAAATTGAGAAAAGTAACATTTGCAGAACTTTCCCATCAGTAGAAAATACTTCCTTTTTTGGAATTTACTCAAGATATCTTTTGTGCTCCAGACAAAGATCAATAATGAACATGTGGGCTACTAAATAAAGTTGTCTTAGTCATAGAATCTCATTATTTTGATTAAAATCATACAAAGTCTCCATGAAATACACATCAACGTGAAATACGTTTATACAACTATCCATAGTTTTAAAAAAAAAAAAAGATAAAAAACCCACATGGCTCAAAGAATGGAATGCAGCAGGATTAATAGCCCAGTGAATTAATACATCAACATATGTATCTTAGAAAGATGCTACAGAAAGACAAAGACCTGAACCCAAAATAAAATGGAAGAAGGGATTGTGTTAAATTCTATCTGGGAAATTTCACTGTTCTTTCTATGACACCAAACTTCTTATTGAGTCAAAAATCCTTCTTTTTCATTCCAACATTTCTTCAGTGATGTTGCATGACTACAAATCACAGTAGAATGAAAATTATGGACAAGACAAAGGAAAACAAATGGCTATAACCTATTTCCAAGGATAGCTTACTTGAGAGAAGTGGAGTTAAATAATAATTATAATTATTAGTAATAGTATCAGTAATAGTCGTTATTAACATTAATGTGGCACTTAACTATGTACTAGGCACTATGCTAAGTACTTTACAATTATTATTTCATTTGATCCTCATAACTCTGAGGTAAGTACTATTATTTAATGCCATTTTACAGATGAGGAAACTTAGGCAAACAGGTTAAATGGCTCACCCTGGACCACACAGCTAGCGTCTCAGGCCGAATTTAAAGTCAGATCTTCCCGGCACCAGGTTCAAAGCTAAAAGAAGCAAGGATGTGCATGACTAGAATAGGTTGTGTTTGTTGTATGGTTTGTCCTTCATTCTCAAAGAGGACCATGATATCTGGAAGATGATGCCTTGACTTACAAGTGAATTGGATTTAAGTAAAGGAGGGCTGTGCAAAGTCACCAGCCTCACTTTCTCCTCCAGAGCCATCTGTGACCAGTGGCCAGATAAAGATCAAGAGGATTGCAGATGGCCAAGTTGGGACCTATTGTTGGCCAATCAATGAGCGTCAGAGTGAATTGTGTTTAAGGTATGGTTTTTAAGACAGAAATCTAGCCAGTAAATGCCAAGATATCAAGATAGGTTTCAGCGACCAAAATGGACCTTCCTTTGGGCACAGTAACCTCAGATAAGGGTATTATAATACCTGTTGTGGAGAGAGGAGAAAAAAAGAGAGGAGAGGAGCTGAGTTGCCTGACTGGAACTGACCAGTTGGGTTCCCAATGTGGCAGCTCAGACTACTCATAGGTTGTGGTTTGTCTTTCTTTCTTGAAAAGGACCATGACATCAGGAAGATGATGCCATGACTTCCAGTTGAATTGGATTCAAGTGAGATAGGACTGTGCAAATTCACCAGCTTCATTTTATCCTCTGAAGCCATTTGGGTCTAGTGGCCAGATATAAATCATGACAACTGTAGATGGCTCAGGAGGTGAACTGGTTAGCCTGAGTGGTACCTTGGAATCCTTTAGAAACTAGGAACCTCCAATGTGCTGAATAGATTTTCTACTATAAAGATTTTTTTGAAGAAACATGAATAATAATTACACAAGATGAGATGGAAAGGATGCCTTTATAGTAAGAGTATTCATACCAATGAAATAAATCATGGTTGCACCAAAGTACAGTCATTTTTGCTATAACCATATGTGTTCCCAAAAGATCACTGTTCTATGTGAAACCAAGTTAAAAAAAAACAACACAGGGATAATGTGGAAAATAGGGTTGGAACATAATACTCAAAAGCTTCCTCACTGACACATTAATTTAAAGAAAAAAAGATAAGAATCTAATAAAAAACAATAGCAATTTTATACATGTTTGATGCTTTAGAAACTCATCGATGCTACAATGAATAGTGGCTACCTTTTCAGCCTGGGGCTGTTGCTTGACCTGGGTCAGATTTCCACAGGGTCAAAGTTGACAAAGTTGAGGGACTCAGGTAAAAGGGCAGGAGAGGTGGAGAGAGTGGGTAGGGGTAGCAAGGAAAGGTTTAAGATTTGGAGTGGAGTGTGTTGGGACAGCCTAGGCTTCCTCCACCCATAACACCTACTGCACCATAAGCTATACAATAAATTTTATACTTTACCTTGAAAAAGACATGAAGTTTGCTTGTGAAAGTGGGTTCCAGAAAGAGTTATAACTTGTGAGTTACTGTGAAGTGGTACAGTTTTCTTCTTTCTCAATGTTTCTTTGGTATGACAAGAAGTATTAACAAACCCAAAATCTGGTTAAGTTCTATTGTCTCCTAATATATCAATCCATCTTGGAACAAGTTCCTGTTTTTAGCAGAACTGATTAAATAAAGTTTTGAATACTTCCTGAAAATGCCAGTTTAGAAAAGGTTATTTTCACTTTAAATTTAGATGCTTAGGCAAGTTATTTCTAAAAAGGTGTTTACTTCCTCACCCCACGTGCAAAAATGTACACATTTTAGTAGTCAACTAATTTTAATTTACTTTGAGAATAGCCATATTGTTTCCTAAATATTTTA
Source organism: Pseudochirops corinnae (assembly GCA_028646515.1). Classification (NCBI taxonomy): domain Eukaryota; kingdom Metazoa; phylum Chordata; class Mammalia; order Diprotodontia; family Pseudocheiridae; genus Pseudochirops; species Pseudochirops corinnae. The sequence continues at coordinate 2,657 of JAQQSV010019644.1, read as the reverse complement.
AGATGCTCACTAAAATAGATGTGTTGTTAATGGAGTGCTTATATTCTGAGAAAGCATCTGGGTAATATAACATTTTTCTGCTTTATAAATTTATGAGGTGCTATTGGGAATATAATTCATGTTCTGGCATAGAAAATACTGAAATAGTATGTGATTTAATGAAACACATGGATTATATAATGTAATACATATATTATCTATTGCATAATATATACAAAGCCCCCAGACCACAATTCTTTGTAGTATGTTGAAATACAAATATAATTAAATTGATATCATGCTTTATAGAATGATTAGATTACTAATAAACTATCACAATAATAAATTCCACATAAAGATCATTTGGATATGTGCTAATGAAATATAGACCTTATGCTAAAGAACAATGCAGTCTCTGAATTAAGAAAAAAACCCAACCATTACTATCCTGAAAAAGAACAGATTTATGCATTAATTTATCCATTGAATAAATATTTGAATTTTTTAAATTGCATTTTTAAGGAATGACATTTCTCTAAAATAAACTGAGAATTTGAAATTCAAAACTGTAAATAAAAATGTTTAAAAAACTGAAAAAAAAAATGAAACTAGTTTCATTGACATGTAAAGGAGAGCTCCATTTAAAAAAATAAATTTAAAGTATTTAACAATTCAAATGATGTTCTATTATCAAAAACTTAAAAATTTTAGTGGATATTATGACATCTTAATTTCTGTGATGCTATCAGGTCACTTTAACAATGATTAATTCTCATTGTTCATTGTTAATAAATAATTTATTAATCATTAATCCTGAATGTTTCAAAATACATAATGCAGAATAAACATACTATCTTAAGTACTATTGTGAATCATGAAAATATTGCATTCTCCACTGCTTCTTTTAAGTACAGTACACCTATATAATTAACTCTCTTAAATGCAAAAAAACCTTTTTCTATATAAGCCTTATTTTCCCTTCTATAGGCATCCTCTTTCTCATCCTCCCATTCATTTTTTTAATGTCTGAAAACCCCTAGTTATGTTTTATCTAATTTGAAGTACAATGATAAGGTGATTTTAAATTCCCTAAGTTATTTAGCATATTCCTAAACTTGGGAATTAATATGTAACTATTATGTCAGAAATTTTTCTGACTTTAAGAGCCTAAGCATACTTTGGGAGATTTTCTTACTCTCTTGGCTCATATGTCTGGAATATCAATAAACCTGGCAAAATTTAAACTCTCCAGATTTTTTCATGGAAACTGTTATCCAGAACCCATTAACACCATGCTTGGTACATGATAAGTGATTAATAAATGTTCTATTTATTTATCTATCTATCACCTATCTATCATCTCTGTACATAGCATACAGCCTGCTATATAGTCAACATTTATTTTGATGCTTACTTGCTTAATCCAGTCATGCTCTTGGGAAACTTACTAGGTCTATTTTAAGCTTTGTTTAATATTAATAATTGAATGATTTTTGGAACTTATTATATTTTCCCTTTTAAGAGTGTTTCTCTTCCAAATTTATCAGTTTCTGTTGAGGGAAAAAATCATCCTAATAATCACTCAGATTTTAAGTTACTCTTTTTTTAAAGTCATCTTTGACTCTTCCCTCTCTTCATCTCCCATATCCAACAGAGGAGTGATGTTGATTTTATCTCTAAAACATCTCTTTCATCCACCTCTTTTTCTCCACTCACATAGCCACCTCTTCTGTTCAAATATTTATCACTTTTTGCATGGTTTACTGTCATTGTCTCTTAATTGGCCTCCCTACTTCTGATCGCTACCCTTTCCAATACTTCATTCAGCTGCCAAAGTAGTTTATTTTGGGCAGAGGTCTTACCATGGCTTTTCCTTTTTCAATAGTTCTTACTCCCTTAGTTTATATGTTTCAAATCAGGAAAGAATGCATGGGGAGGGGCTTTTACCAGTGCATTGAGAGGGGAGATGAAGTATCAAGTTTAAGGAATACCTAAAAGTCCAATCTAACTGAAAAGTCAAGTTAATGGAGGTGAGTCATGCAAAACAAAGCTAGAAAGGTACGTGGGAGTGAAGGGTCTTAAATGACAAACTAAAGAATTCAAACTAAGTAATTCATATTTTATACTAAAGGCAAAGAGGGCGAGAGGCTTCTGTGAAGATGGCTAAGTATATCAGAAAATTCTAAGTTCTCCATATTTCCTCCACAAACAAGACAAAATAGTGCCTCAGGGTCAACACAGAGTAGCAGAAATAAACAAGAGTTAGAGCAGAACAGTGAACTTCCTGGGACAACCAGAAAACACCTGAAGAAAGATCCCACTGAGGTTTGGCCAGAGTGAATTTATAAAACAAAAATATAAAGAATAAAAAAATAGAAGAAAATGTGAAACATCTCATAAGAAAAACAATTGATCTGGAGAATAGATCAAGAAGAGAAAATGTAAGAATAACTGGACTACCTGAAAGCTATGATCACAAAAAGAATCTTGAGAAAATAATACAATATTATTGTATACAATACAATACAAAGAAGTAATTAAAGAAAATTGTTCTGAAGTAGAGCAAGAGGGTGTAATGGTAAGGAAATTTGAAGATCTTCCTTGCCCCTTAATGGGCCTCATTTGGAGCCCAACAAGAGAAGCTAGCTTAGGGGAGGCTTGTTTTTCAGGAAGACCTA
>JAQQSV010019643.1:0-11148 GCA_028646515.1 Pseudochirops corinnae | reverse complement strand
AGAAAACCAAATTTCGAGTCTCAAAAATGAAAAGGGTGAATATACCTCCAATGAAGAGAAATTAAAACAATAATTAGGAATTATTTTGCCCAATAGTATGCACATAAATTTGACAATCTTAGTGAAATGGAAGAATATTTACAAAAATATAAGTTGCTCAGATTATCTGAAGAGTAAGTAAATTACTTAAACAACCCCATTTCAGAAAAAGAAATAGAGCAAACTATCTAGAACTCCCTAGGAAAAAATCCCCAGGGCCAGATGGATTTACTAGTGAATTCTATCAATATATGCAATGGAGATAAACTAGAAGCATTTCCAATAAAATCAGGAGTGAAACAAGGATGTCCACTATCACCCCTCTTATTCAATCTCGTACTAAAAATGTTAGCAGTTGCAATTAGAGAAGAAAAAAAATCAAAGGAATGAAATTAGGCAAAGAAGAGACAAAGCTATCACTCTTTGCAGATGATATGATGATATACTTGGAGAATCCCAGAGAATCAAGTATAAAAACTTCTTGAGACAATAAATAAATTTAGCAAAGTTACGGGATATAAAATAAACCCACATAAATCCTCAGCGTTCCTATATATCTCCAATGAAGCCCAACAGCAAGAGATAGTAAGAGAAACCCCATTTAAAGTTACTGTAGACATTATAAAATATTTGGGAATCTACCTGCAAAAACAAACCCAGTACCTTTATGAACACAACTACAAAATATTTTTCACACAAATAAAATCAGATCTAACTAATTGGAAAAACATCAATTGCTCATGGCTGGGGTGAGCTAATATAATAAAAATGACAATTTTCGGTAAATTAAATTCCATATTTAGTGCCATACCATTCAATTTACACAAAAATTACTTTATAGAACTTGAACAAACAGTGACAAAATTCATCTAGAAGAACAAAAAGTCCAGAACATCAAGGCAATTAATGAAAAGTAATGCTAGGGAAGGTGGCGTAGCCATACCAGATTTTAATGTGTATTATAAAGCAGCAGTCATCAAAACTGCTTTGTACTGGCTAAGGGGTAGAGTAGTAGATCAATGGAATAGATTGGGTACAAAAGACTCAGTAGTCAATGATTATAGTAATATACTGTTTGATAAGCCCAAAGACCCCAGTTTCTGGGATAAGAACTTGCTATTTAACAAAAACTGCTGGGAAAATTGGAATATATTGTGGCAGAAACTGGGCATAGACCAATATCTAACATCATAGAGCAAAATAAAGTCAAAATGGGTGCATGATCTAGGTATAAAAGCTGATACTGTAAATAATCTGGGGAAGCAAGGAATAGTTTACTTGTCAGATTTATGGAGTAGGAAAGACTTTATGACCAAAGAAGAGTTGGAGAGCATTATAAAATGCAAAATGGATAACCTTGAGTACATTAAATTGAAAAGTTTCTGTACAAACAAAGCCAATGTAAGCAAGATTAAGAAGGAAGTGGGAAATTTGGGAAAAAATATTTATAACCAGTGTCTCTGATAAAGGCCTCATTTCTAACATATACAGGGAATTAAGTAAAATTTATAAGAATACAAGTGATTCTCCAGTTGATAAATGGTCAAAGGATATGAGCAGGCAATTTTCAGAGGCAGAAATTAACGATATCTTTAAGCATATGGAAAAATGCTCTAAATCACTATTGATTTGAGAAATGCAAATCAAAACAACTTTGAGGTACCACATCTCGCCAGTCAGATTGGCTAAGATGACAAAACAGGAAAATGACAAATGCTGGGGAGCATGTGGAAAAATTGGAACACCAATGCATTGTTAGTGGAGTTGTGAACTGTTACAACCATTCTGGAGAGCAATCTGGAACTATGCCCAAAGGGCTATAAATAATTGCACACCATTTGACCCAGCAATATCAGTGTTGGGGTTATATCCCAAAGAGATCACAGAAGTGGGAAAAGGACCCATATCTACAAAAATATTTATTGCAGCTCTCTTTGTGGTTGCAATAAACTGGACATATAGGAGATGCCCATCGATTGGGGAATGGCTGAACAAGTTATGGTTTATGAATGTAATGCAATATTATCGTACTATAAGAAATGGAAAGGAGATGGACTTCATAATTACCTGGAGAGTCTTATACAAATTGATACTAAGTGAGAAGAGCAGAACCAGGAAAAATTTGTACACAATCACAGACACTTAGTATGTGTGATGACCAACCTTGATAAACTGGACTCTCCTCAGCAACACATAGCTAAAAGACAGCTCTACAAGTCTCAGGATGGAAGGAGAAATCTACATTCAGAGAAAGATCTAGAAAGACTAGAGTTTAATTGGAGACTGAAACAATACATGCTATCATTCTTTTTCTTATTTGGTTTTGTTTCTTTTTTCCCAGTGTTCACTCATTGGTTACAACCCTTCTATACAACCAAACTATTTTACAATGTGAAAGTATTTGCAGATCCTATACATGATTGCACACCACCATGGGTTGGGGGTGGGGGAAAGGAGGGGGGAGAAATCTGAAACTCAAGGGATTGTGGAACTGAATCTTGTAAATTAAAAGTAAATAATAAAAAAAAAGAAATTAAGGTTTTATTCTCTTAAAATATATCATTGTATTTATACTTCTACACAATTAAGCTACCTATGTCTATATCAATATCTTTATTTTTATCTATCTAGAGCATTCTAAGAGTAGGGCACTGGGAAGCCCATTATTGAGGAAAGAGCACTATATCTGAAATCTAATGAACTGGATTTAGTTTACAATTTATGACCTATGTGGTCTTGAACAAGTAGCTCGACTTTTTAGGACTCAAATTCTCTATCACAAAATGAATGTTGACATGGTAGGAGTGTAGTTCTGGGTAAATCTCCCAGTCCCAACTACTTACAGGCTATTTCCCCAAAGCAAGGCAACTGTTTCCTTTTGCCTCAGGGTTTAATGATACCCTTAAAAGGTTGTAGGATTTTTTTCATACTATTATTTATGAGCCCCAGTTTCTTTCCTTCAGTGTCAATATTAAGTGTCATCAGGTGGGGGGAAAAGATGGGCAATGGACATCACTTAAACCTCACTGTTGTCTGTATTCCTTCGAAGAGGTAATGATATAGACAATTAGTTGAATATAGAAATTGATCTTACTTGACAGGGAAGCAGTAGGGGAGAAAATTAAGTGACATTTAGTATACACTGATGAAAAAAAAAAAGACAGATTGGAGGAAATGGTAGGAAAAAAAGCAAAACATCGTAGAGTAGGGAAAGAGTGAAAGGAGAAGGGACAAACAGGAGGAAAAAATAGGATGGAGGGAAATACACAGTTACTAATCATAAGTGTGAATGAGATAAACTCTCCTATAAAACAGAAGCAACATGCAGAGTGTGTCAAAAACCAGAATCCTGCAATATATTGATTACAAGAAACACTTGAAGCAGAGAGACACACAGAGAGAGACACAAAGGAAAAGGACTAGAGCAGAATCAATTAAGTTTTAGCTGAAGGAAAAAAAAAAACAGGTGTAGCAGTCCTAAGCAAAAGCAAAAATAAACCTAATTAAAAGAGATAAGAATGGAAACTATATCTTGCTAAAAAGTACCATAGAAAATAAAGTAATATCCATGCTAAAATAGTCTACCTTTTATGTCTATGGGGAACAGAAAAATTCGTGACAAACAAGAGATACATTACAAAATGTAAAATAAATAATGTTTATTATATTACATTAAAATGGTTTTGCATAAACAAACCAGTGCAAACATGATTAGAAGAGAAGAAGAAAGCTGGGAAACCATTTTTACCATATGTGTCTCTGATAAAGGTCTTATTTCTCAAATATGTAGGGAACTGAGTCAAAATTCTTAGAATACAAGTCATTTCCCAATTAAGAAACAGACAGTTATCAGGTGAAGAAATCAGAGCTATCTATAGGCATATGAAGAAGCACTCTGGATCACTTTTGATTGGAGAAATGTGAATTAAAACAACTCTTTGACAATACCTCATACCTATCAGATTGACTAATATAAGAAAAAAAGGAAGATGATAAATTTGGGAGAGGATGTGGGAAAATTGGGACACTAATGCACTTTTGGTAGAGTTGTGAACTAATCCAACCCTTCAGGATAGCAATTTGGAATTATGTCGAAAGGTCAAACAATCCATGCATACCCTTTGATCCAATTATACCACTACCAGGTCTATATCCCAAAGAGATCATCATGAAGGGTAAAGGACCTACATGTGGAAAAATATTTATAGCAGTCCTTTTTGTGTTGGCAAAATATTGGAAAATGAGAGGATGACCATCAATTGGGGAATGGCTGGACAACTTGTGGTATATGCATATAATGGAATGCTATTGCGCAATAAGAAATGATGAACATACAGATTTCAGGGGGAAAAAAAAAAAACCTGGAGACTTGTATGAACCGATGCAAAGTGAAATGAGAAGAACCAGGAAAACACTGTACATAGATCAGCAACACTGTGTGATGATCGCCTACAGATGACTGTGCTTTGTCTCAGCAACACAATGATCCAAGACAAGTATAAAGCACTCCCAAAGGAAAATGCTATCCACTTCGAGATTAAATCAGACAAATAAAAAACAAACTGATGGACTGTGAATGCAAATCTAAGCATACTTTTTTTTTGCTTATTTTTGTTTGTGTGTTTTCTTTTGATCTGTTTCTTCTTTCACAATTGTGACTAATATGGAAATGTGGTTTGCATTATAGTACATATATAACCTATATCAAATTGTCCACTATTTTAGGAAGAGAGGAATGGAGGGAGGGAAGGAGAAAAATCTGGATTTTAAAATCTTGAAAAAAGGAATACTAAATACCCTTTAACTCAACAATACCACTTCTAGGTCTGTATCCCAAAGAGATCATAAAAATGGGAAAAGGACATACATGTATAATAATATTTATAGCAGCTCTTTTTGTGTTTACCAAGAATTGGAAATTGAGGCGATGCCCATCAATTTGGGAATGGCTGAACAAGTGTTGGTATATAAATGTAACAGATTACTATTGTTCCATAAGAAATAATAAGTAGGCAGACTTCATAAAAATGTGAAAAGACTTGCATGGACTGATGCGGAGTGAAGTGAGTATAACCAGGACAATATTTCACAAGGTAACAACTACGTCATGCAAAAACTGACTTTGATAGACTACCTCTTCTCAGCAAGGAAAGACCTTAGACAACTCCAAGAGACTCAAGATGGAAAACATTATACACATCCAGAAAAAGAACTGTGGAGTGTGAATGCAGATGCAAGCATTAAAATATAAAATGAATGCTAAAAACTGACTTGACAGATAATTGGGAACAAGATGATGCTACTAAAAAAAGAAAAAGAAGGATTCTCCAAAGACAAAGGGTGAAGAATGAATCATATATGTTGGGGATTTTTTTTCTTTTTTGAAAAGTAGAAGGATGAAAAAGAGGGAAACCCTGCAAGAAAAAAAAATATGGGAGAGGAATAATAGGGAAAAATAGCTCACATAAAAGTAATATACAAGGAAGAGCTTTAATAGTGGAGGGGGAAATGGTTGTAAAACAGGTCCGAGGACAGGAAAGGTAAAGGTTACTGCATAGGCATTGGCAGTAGCAGGCAGCATAATTTCAACTCAGATCCCGGAGGAGTGAGTATTGCTATGAATCACAATGCAGACAGACCTTTTAGAGTCTTGGCTTACTGTTATCTAAAACTAATAAGAAGTCCAAGATTCCTGTCAGCACAGCAATGGACAGCTCCTCAGCAAGGATATGTAGTACCAAGGGATTTAGCGATCAGAAAGGCCTTATCCCTATGCCTCTGTGGCCCTTTTCTCCCTTTGGTGAGTTGAACTGAGGGCTTCCATTATGAAGAAGACTCAGAGCTATCATCTTTTTTTTTTTTTTTTTGTTCTCCAGAAATCACCACAGTTCCTTAGTTGACTTTGTGTGGCTTCCTTCTCCTCAGGGGAGTCCTTCTCCCCAGGGCCTCCATTTTGAAGAAGTACCCAAACATCATTTCCTGAAATTCTCCAAAATACGCCTTCATGGCTATCATCTCCTCCTCTTTTCCAGCTTCATTTTATGTGTTATCTTCCTCCCATGAAAATGTCATGTCCTTTTTCTGCTTGTATTTTTATTGCCAGCATTTAGCACAGGCCCTAGTACACAGTAAGTGGTTAATAGATGCTTGTTAACATTTGACTGGCTTTATCTGTCCTGCAAATATATAAAAATAATTTTCTTTTAGAAGAACATATCCCATCCACCATTCTGCTTGTTTTCCACACACCCTCCACAGTGCTGCCTGGCACCACTCCTTTTTCTGTAGTCCAGACGAAGATACTGTCTATCTTTTACTTATTTATATCTACAGAATTCAGCATGATGTCTGGAACTAATTAGGCACTTAATCAACATGTGTTGACTATTGAAGAATGATCATCAATTCCAAATAGATAAATAGTGTGACAGACTTGTAGGGAGCATTTGTGATCAGACCACTCACTCCTGGTGGTGCTGGGATCCTGGATCCTGGATCCCTTTCTCCCCTGGGAAGTACTCATAAACTCTTCTGTGAGCACAGCATCTCTGCTGGGAGTAGGGATCCCAGGACTTATTATTCTCTTCACTTTTATTCTTGATTGCCAAAGCTAGTTCTCTTGGCCTGATAGACTGACCTCTTTTCTGCCAAAAGTCCTCCTCCTTAAAATTTTCCTCTTTTGACTCACCACTATTTTGTGTCCAAGTCTGTCTGGCAGATTTGTTGACTGTCTCAATATGAATGCCTCATTACTGGATGAAGTGTCTCCCTCCAGAGGAATAGCATTGCTGGACGCCATGGTCAGTGGAAGTAGAATAGAGAGAAATATCCTCTAGTGTATGTGATGTCCTCTCAATGGTGGAGTATTCTTCCTCTTATTGGCCCTCAATCTGGACTAACAAATCTTCTATCTGCCTGGACAGTCTTTTATGGGTCAAGTTGGAGCAAGGCTTTCCTCCTCTTGTCAATTCAAAGCTTTGATAGAATCTATGGCTTTACCCTTAACACCTTGTTACCTTTTTATTATATCTTGGGATACTAATACCTTGTCATTTTATGATCACATGGTTGGAGAGGAGGCATCAACTGATCAAAAGCTAATAATCCCCCTGTAACTAAAATTTATTGAATTCCTGCCTCTCAAAGTATTCTACTAGATATTGGGGTAAGTGGAAGAGAAAGGAAGAAACATTTATTGTAGCTTAATATATACCAGGCACTATTCTAAGCCCTTTTTAATTATTATTTCATTTGGTCCTCTTAACAACTTGTGAGGTAGGTTATGTTATCACCATTTTATATTTGAGGAAATTGAGATAGAAGTTAAATGATTTACCCAGGGTTATATATCTAATACCTATTTGAGGCAAGATTTGAATTCAACTCTTCTTGGAAACAGCCCTGGGATCTATCCACTCTGTTTGAAATTAAACCCGAATTCACATAAACAAAATTGGAAGAACATGCATTGACCTAATTAGTGAAAATTATGTGTGCTAAGAGATACTATACTGATGAAAAGAAATAAATTGGATAGTATGGAAAGCATTTATAAGAAATTAAATTTTGAGTGATATTTTAAAACATAATGTGGGGATCCAGTATGTCTTCATTTGCAGGGAGCCATTCATTTTTTCCCCTTTCCTTCTCCTTAAACATATGTATGCATTTGGGGAAAAGTTTTACCCCTCACTTTGAATACTTCTAGGATTTTAATACCTAATCTGGGAGCCTGGAGGGAACACTTGGAGAGGAGATGGAAAAACAAATTGAGTCTTCAAAAAAAAGACTTCACTGAACAAGAAAACAAACAGCTGGCAAGTATATGCAGTAATGGATTTGTCACTAGAGCATATTCCCCATGGATTGAACCCAAATACTATAAAAATGTGAAACATTTTCCTGTTAATATACAAGAAAAGATCCTGCTTCAACGATGGTGAATATATCAAGAGAGGAGTTTTCAGTTCTGAAACAGATAAGCACTACCTGTGTTTTGGAAAAGAATAATCAGAAAGTAAAAGCATTTGGAAAAGGATAAGTGCATGATGAAAATGGAGAGATACAGCATCCTGATATAAATCCTCTCAAAAAAATGTCACATCCTCCAATCTGCTGTAGAAAGTGAAGACCATCCAAGTAGATCCAAGCACCAAAGCTAGGATATAACGAACAGTTATGAATAGCTGTAACCCCAATTTCCTTGAAAATTTCAATCCCATTAAAATATTGAGCTATGCATTTTCACCAAACACCTGGAGCATGGGAATGATATTTCATCGTCACATAGGAATATGGAATACTCTGGCTTCTTGCCAATATGCTTCTCAGAATAAAGCCTTCCCACTCTAATGATCACTCATTTTTACTGATTTCTTATTTTTCATAGTAGAATTACAATTTTTCTCCATTTGTGAATCTCTGGTTAACTATGAGGAAGCTAAGAATGAATAATAGGTATATTTAATGAAAAACTAATTCATTGTTCTACTAGGTAGGTATGCTTCTTAATGGCTTGAAAAATGATTCTTTTATGTGTGGACTTATTCTTTTACCTTCTGCTTACAGGAAAGTAGCTAAGGGATTGTAGACCAGTTTGCAACACGTATTTGCTGTAAAACTCTGGAAACAGCCAGGCTGTAGCTGTCACTGTCTCAACTAAAAAACTTTATTTCATGCTCCCAAAGATAAAGGGTGCACAACACTTTAATTGGGCAAGAGGAGATACTGAGTGTGAGATTGGATTGGGGCTTGGTCAAGGGAAAGAACAAAATGAAAAAAATGAAAAGAACAAAGATGGAGACCAGAAAGACAGACTTGAAAGAGGAAGTGCCAATTTTGGTTGATACTGGACAGAGTGACTGGGCTCCACCATTGCCACTTCTGTCAGATGTAGCTGAGACCAAAATGAGAGGCACATCCAACTGGTGCTGAACTTCCCATAACCAAGAAATAATGCAGGAGGTAAAGTTGCTTCCTTCTCTCCTTGATCCCTTTATGTACAAGAAGGCAAGTATTACATCTAAGGCTTTCCTGTTCTTTAAGATTATATTTATAACTTCTGTTTATTTCATTTTGAACTTGTTGGTTATATAAAGTGATTGAGACTGTTTCTAAGTGATACACTTCATTATTGTGAGAAGGAGGTTCAAAGAAAGGATATGAATGACAATGAGGTACATAGGTAAAGTAAGAGGCTTAGAACATTGGACCCTTTGTTTGAACCATTGAGATTCTATCTTCAGGGGGAGCTGAAGAACTCTAAGAGAGTAAATCTTGTTGGTATTGATATTTAAATATAAAATCAGTAGATTTTATATTTAAATATATATTATTCAATATTATTTATATTAAATGTATATTATATTTATAACCATGTTGGTCTTCCCCAGGATAAGCTCATCACCTGAAATCTTCATCTTGGAGACTGATTAGACCTTGATAATTAGCAACTCCTCAACACATTCACTTGCACCTCCCCTCTAATTGGAGGACTAGAAGGTGGAACAATGAGGTCTTCCTTTTGTCGGGTGCTCAGATTTTTCCAGTCAGTTTCATTTACCATCAGTTGCTCTCCTTGATTTTGTCTCCATGAACATCAAGCCCCCAGGAAGGTGCCTTTTGTGGTATCCCTCCCCATTTTCTATCTTTATTTTTTGTATTCTCTGCCACTATTAGATTACAAGCTCCTGGAGGGACTGTCTTTATTTTCCTTATTTGCATCCCAAGTGCTCAGCATAGTTTCTGGCACAAAGCAAGGCTTAAAAAATTTGTATTGACTATTAACTATTGAGATGGGGTAAAGAAAAAAAATATGAATGGTGGCTTCATGATCCCAACTTGGGTAAAAAAAAGAGTTAAAACAATGACATTGGGGGAAGGAGTCTTGGTAAGCCTGAGGGCCTCATGGAAGTTTAACCCTCCCCCCCCATTACTCTTCCCATGGAGTCACCAGCTTCATCTGAATCTGAGTTAGGGTCAGTGAAAGCATGCAGTTACACCCAAGGTAACATTAAAGGGAAGAATAGGAAAGAATAATTTAAGTCACATGAAAATAGGGGTCAATCAATGTAATATAACCAAGTTCTAACACATCTGTAGACCTCATTAACTTATTTGACTTATGTAACCTTACAATACAGAGGACACTAGGAAGCTTACTTTTGGTATCATATGTGGGCTATCTATATCGCTATATACACACATATATACATATACAAAGAGACACATGCACACATACATATATGGAATGCCTTGAAAAGACCGGAGTGTACATGGGCATTATGTAATTCATCCTGCCTTGGGGAATGGGAGCCTCTTTGATTTGATACACAGGCAATTTAAATGGTGTTAGTGAGCTTCTGTGTTTTTCTGCCTATTCCCTTCAATAGGTAACTGCTTTGCTCATCCCCTTTGGTGAAAAGAAAGAAATATCACAACCTAGTTCAAATGGTCACCATGAAGGGACTTTGGCATCCCACTATTCCAAAGGCTGGTTTTAGGTCTGTTTTACATGCAGTGCAGGATCAATATACTGAGAACAAAATAATGTATCCTCAAGAGTAACCTTCAGGACCATAACTTACCAGAAACAAAGCTCATCAATCATGCCACATGTGGACATGAACTTGTTTGACCCGTTGTTATGAAGGAACTAAACCAAATGCTGAGCTTAATCTTTCCCTTCTTCAAGACCAAGGTGGTATGGGAGAATTTTTTTTTTCCCATGATGAAGTATTAATAGAAATATTTGTAGTTTCCTCTTGCTATATCTTTGAATTAAATATGTTTTTTTCTAAAAGTCAGTTGATGTTAAGTGGTTAAGAGGAAGTGGGGAGCTTGTTGTAAGTCTCCAACAGCAAAGGGAACATGACTGATATTGGCTTAAGACTATGGCTTAGATAAGAGAAACACCAAGACAAGTCAGTTACTCTCTGGAGCATTGTAACGATACTAGGATTTGAAGATCTTCCACGCCCCTTGAGCTTGCTGATGTGGCAGGAAGGGGTGGAGCAAGAGAACGCCGGAGCCAAGCTAGTCTCTGTGCGGCGCGGACTGGAAGCAGCGTCAGAGGCAGTGGCTGCAGCTGCGAACTCCTTTTGCTTTGAG
>JAQQSV010019642.1:0-11148 GCA_028646515.1 Pseudochirops corinnae | reverse complement strand
CTGGAGAGCAATGGTAAATAGATTTAATCATTTTATAACCTGCAGCCTCAAGTGTTGCTGCTCTGACTTATTTAGTCTGATCAGACCAAAGCTTGCAAATTCTTATCTCAATGATCATCACTGTCCAGCAAAGAAAGCTATCTGGGTATATGAGCTAGTTAAAATGCTTGTTTTTGCAAGCCCCAGTTTCTTATCACCTAAGGTGACATGAAGATAGAAGAGCCCACAAAGATAGGTCAGGTATGATTAGTTGAGCTTAAAAATTAGAGCCTACTTTCTTGGAGATTTAATTTTTAGAATATAATATATAATATAATATAATATATAATATACAGTCTGCTGTATATTATGGAAATTTGTTTTGAAGAGTAATATTAAAAATATTAGAACATATATATTTTTAATGAGATAGAAAGTATTTCTGATTCTGGAACAGATTTCTGCTACAAACAACTCTGTCATGAGGAAAACTGCTTGAATATGACTCTTTTCAAAACATTATTGTTACACTTTAAGTTCAAGGCCCCTTAAGATCATTTTACACTTTAATTTTCTTGCTAAGGAAATAGGTATGCTAAATGATGGGGAAAAACACAAAGAAAAAGAAAAAAAATTCCTTCTTGAAAAGTCTCGGGGCGGCTAGGTGGCACAGTAAACAGAGCACTGGCCCTGGAGTCAGGAGGACCTGAGTTCAAATGTGACATCTGACACTTAACACTTACTAACCATGTGACCTTGGGGAAGTCACTTAAACTCAACTGCCCAGCCTTCTCACCTCCAAAAAGCAAAAAAAAATAAAAATAAAAAAGTCTCACTGCTTTCAACCACTGTTGTAAATTCTTTTAAAAAATGAAATAAAATACCAAGATTCTGATTTTAATTTATCATACTATTTTTGATGCTATTTAGTGTAATGATGCTCAATTATCTAATTTTGAAACTTAATTCAACTTTATTAAATGTATGTCATATTGCAATGTTGCTCCTGATTGATGGTTATATAATTCACTACATGTACATGACCTTATATGTTTATATTTAGATATTTTAAGCATTTTCTCATCTTATTTTATTTGTCACAATAAGGGCTTTCCTTCAACTGTCTATCTTCCATGCACATGTAAGATCCTTTGAAGGAAGAAATGTCAAAAATAACTTTAATGGAAAGAGAAAATAAAACTGAATGACAAGTGCTAGTCAAGGTATTTCCTACCATATGAAGGATATGTAAATGGAAGAGAGGTTCTCTAGAGATGAAGATTCTGGATGCTTCTGTTTATGGACATCACTGTGTTGATTATTAGAATACTGTAGAGGCTCCTAAATAAGGTCAGTAATCATGTAAGAATTTGACCTATCTAAACAGGAAAAACCAAACAGAAGAAGAATTCCTTTGTCCAAATCACCCTGTACAGGTGGAAGGTCAAACCATTGTAGGATCATAGATCTAGAATGAGAAGAGAATCCAGAGACCAACTAATACAAGTCACTCATTTTACAGATGAGGAAACAGAAGCCCATCACTGTTAAATGACTTGCATAAAATGACATGGAGAGAAAGCTCCAGTAAATAAACATGTATTAAGTGTCCTTGCTAAAAAGACTTCACAGTCCAATGGAAGAGATAACATACCCATTTATGTATAAGTAATATATGTAAATGAATTAATTGGAGATTATCAATGAAAAAAGGCATTTAGCGAGACTAGGAAAGGCTTCTTGCAGAATGTTAAGTTTAGCTGGGCCTTGAAGGAAACATTCTAGGCACAACCATTCAAAATATAGAGTAGGGAGGAATTTCTTCTGTGAGGAAGAGGTTGGAGGCCAGTGTCACCACAGTAGGGGTTAGTAATGTATAAAAAGACTGGAAAGGGGGTGGATCAGGTCAGGAAGGACTTTAAAAAATCAAGCAGAAGATTTTATATTTGAACCTAGAGGTGATAGGGAGCTACTGTAATTTCTGAAGTGCAACATGGTTAGACCTATAATTTAGGAAGATCACTTGGACAGCTGAACAGAGGATGGACTATAGTGGTGGGGGACATGTAGCAAGGAGACCAAGCAGCAAATTACTGCAATAATATAGGCATGAGGTGATCAAGGGCCTATACCAGGATGACATCTGTGTTAAAAGAAAGAAAGTGTACAAAAGAGATGTTTTTCAAGGTACAATCAGCAGAACTTGGCAACAGATGGAACATGGGGCAGTGTGAGAGAAATTGAAGTGAAGAGGAGGACTCCTAGATTATGAGATTGAATGACCGGGAAGATAATGATATCCTTGACAAAATTAAAGACAATAGGAAATGGGGAGATTTGAGGGAGAATTTTGAATTGTTTTTCACACGTGCTGTGCGTGCCCTCTGAGGGAAGAGGAAAGTTGGTGGGGAAAGGGACTTTTTTCTCCTGTTGTGAAGGTCCAATCTCCATCCCCTACCATGCCCCTTTCCTGACTAATCTCCACTCTTCAGAAGAAAGAGTAGTGGTGACCAGGGCCTCCCATCTGATCATGTATGTGCTTCTCATTTCATGTGCATTTCTCTCTATCCAAATCTCTAAGTTTCACTAGGGAGAATGGTACCTTCCATTCAATGAATATTTTCATACCTTGTCATATCCTTCACATTCCAGGGATTCTGAAATCTTTTAGATAATCTTCTAAAGTCTTTTCCCTGCCCCCAATACCCTATTCCTTATTTCCACTATCCTTTACTCTTCTACCCTAAAGTTTCAACAAAGAACCACACAGCACTTATACCATACCCTTCGGAATACCTGTTCCTTAGGCAACATATTTCCCTTTATGCAAAATCTTTTCCTCTCCCATTCATTCTGTTCACAAGTTATTATAAAAATCTGGGTCATCCCAGATGACACTGGCTGTACCTTGGCTCATTCTCCTTGGCTCGCTGATTGAGGCATGGGAGTGGGAAAAGCTCTTGTTCCCCATTGCGTCTTACAAATTCTCCCCTTATCTCTATCACTGAATAATTCTCTCTTCCTTTAAGATTCATGTTATTTATATCCACCACACAATCAAAATAATGGCAGCAATTTTCTGGAGATCTCCCAGTTCTTTCCCTTTCCTTCCTCCATGAGTTTGGTCCATGGCTGACAATTTTTCTCTCTTCTCCAACTTCTACCCTTAAATTAGTTGAATTTGTCCTACATGTTGCCTATACCTCAAACACTTTAACCATTCAGTTACTCAAAGTACTATCTTTCTATGAGCTACTTCACCCCATCTCAACCAAACATAAAGATAGTCAAACCTTTGATCCTGACACCCATAAAAGTACCATCTTCACATTCAAGATTTATGAAATTCCCTTAGTGGACCATATCCCATTTATATTTCTCATCTCCCTCTGTCTTCCCCTATAAAACCCTATTTTTTGTCCACACCATGAACTCCAATCCATTGATCCTTCAATTCTCTCTCATGGCCTCACCCTCTACTAGCCTCTACTCTTTCCTCTTTTTCTCATCTTGACAGCTTGGTGAAGTAATCAACTTTATACTTTCTATCTCCCTTGAATCCCTAGTTCCCTTATCAAGACAGTGAGGTTGATGACTATACACAGCTCTCACTCACCAAAATCCATTTCCCTTGCAAGTCAAGATATCACTTACCTGATGTCATTGGTCCTCTTTGAGAATGAAGAACAAACAATATACCCCTACATGTAAGTGCTCTGTCCAAAGGAATATAAACTTGGTAACTTATATTTCACAAGGTATCTTGTAGTTTGGAGATTAGATTTTTTTCTTCCCTATTTATTTATTCTATTATTTTTTTAGACATTGGGGCATTGAACTCTTTTGTCTCATGTAGTTTTCATTTACCATTTCTTGAAATGTAGCTCTGGAAAACCAGGCTTTATTAAAACTCATTGGGATTCAAATGGAACTACTTAACTATGACTTTAAACCTAAACCACTCTCCCTTTCACTGATTGGCCAATAATAGGTCCCAGATCAAGTCTCACTTTCTCATTGTTTGGGTTTTGAGGGCTCAGAGTGAGTGTAAATAGAAATTTCTTCTATTCTGGCCAGAAAATCTTAGGGTCTTCCTCTCCCCAGATTGAGATTAGTTCTCCTTATTGTATCACTGATTGCACTCTGCCCAACCTCAGTCTTGGATCACTCCCACTATTTGCCACTTTGCTCCTATACAAGTGCTGCTGAATGAAGGTGGACAAAAACCCACAATCATTCTGACTGGGTCCACTACAAATTTATGTTTGTCAACTGGACTCTCAAATCCACTAAACAATGCAACCATACTTCCCTTATCAACTCATTATTCCACCCTCTATAACATCTCTTCCAAACTTTTTCATCCCTCCTTAAACTTTCCATACCTCTCTTTCTCCTCACTCTCAGTTGAGATTCTTGCCTCGTATTTTATAGAAGAAAGGGACCATTCACCACGAGGTACTTCTGTTCTCTTCCTCATCTCACATCACTTAGATGCCTTCTGCCACTGCTATAATCTCCTCTTTGACTCCTTTGTTTAATGATGAGGTGGCCTTAATTCTTACCAAGGCTAACTGCTCTATTTCTCCAAGGGAATCCATTTCAGCCTTTCTCTTCTTACAAACTGTCCCCTCTGTCATCCCCACCCTCTCAACTATTTTTTATCTCTCTCTTTCTACTGGCTCATTCATTACTACCTACAAACATGCTCCTGTCTTCCCCATTCTGAAAAAGACCCTCATTTGATCCTTCTGTCCCAGGTAATTATCATCCTATACTTCTTCTGCCCTTTTTGGCTCAACTCCTTGAAAAGGCTTTCTACTCCTTTTTAATACCCCACATTCCAGATTCTGACATTATTTCACTAAAAGTACTCTCTCCAAAGTTACCAAAGATTTCTTCATTGCCAATGCAACAGCCTTTTCTTAATCCTCGTTCTCTTTGACCAATCTGCAGTCTTTGACCCTGTTTACCACCCTCTCTTCTTTGATGATCTCTTCTCTCTACTTTTTTTTTTGGACATCAGTATCTACAGCCATGGGAATTTACAGCTGTCCTATCATCTCTAGGATCACATACAAAATGTTTTGTCATTCATAGTCCTTCTTAACCTAGATTCCTCCAGCATTCCAGTCTTCCAGTCTTACTCCTCAACACAAGACATTCTTTTTGATTCAATGACATGGGCCTCTTGGCTGTTCTAGGAATAAGAAATTTCATCTTTCAACTTTGGGCATTTTCTTTGACTGGCTGTCGTGTCTTTTCAACTCTCTCTACTCTCTTCCCTAACTTCCTTCAATCCCAACTAAAATCCCACCTTTTCCAAACTTTCTTAATTCGAGTGTCTTACCTTTGTTAATTATTTTTTAATTCAGACTGTTTATAGTTTATTTTGTATATTATTGGTTGAATGTTGTCCCCCACATTAAAAATTCCTTGAGAGCAAGGACAGACTTTTGCTTTTTTTTTTGTATCCTTAGAACTTAGCACACTGCATAGGACATAGTACGTGCATAATAAATATACATTGATTGACTGATGGATTAGACATGCTGAGTTTGAGATATCTATAGGACTTCCAGTTTAAGACATCCAGTAGGAAGCTGGAGTTGTGACACTAGAGATCCATATAAGGTTAGGGCTGAGTAAGTAGATTTGAGATTCAGCAACATAGATAGCAATTGAATACATGGGATCTTATGAAATCATCAAATGAAGCAGTATGGAGAGAAAAAAGAAGAGGGCCCAGGAGGGAGTCCTTAAACATTCCCATGGTTAGAAAGTATGATCTGAACATAGATTCAGCAAAAGAAACTAAGAAGGCATAGTCAGACAGGTAGGAAGAATACCAGTATGATAAAAAAAAAATCTAGAAAGAAGTAGAATTTGAATCCTGGTCCTCTGACTTCTGACCTAGTACTCTTCCTAGTGTGACATATTTACTTTAACAGATCTTACACTGTAGGTAAACACAGATTCTATAAAAGAATTAGAGAAAAGAAACAGGATGGACTATCTCTGGTATTTTGATGATTCTGAATTTTTTCTTTAAAAAGAGGTCTATGTACTTAACATAAAGTATTCTGGTGAGGTTATATGGATCTGAGTTGCAGAATACCACAGTCTCTGAAGAATTAAATGTAAGAGTCACCCAGAAAGCAATGAAGAGGTGAATGTTGGTTTATAAGATACCATAAACCAAGAATTGTGCAAGGAAAGTCATATGAAGGAAATCAGAGAGAATCATGACTGGAAAATATAGACCAGTCATGCAGCAAAAGCAAAGGATAACTGGTATATAATCCAGTGATACCCATACAATCTGGAGAGATTTGTAAAATCGAGAATAACAAAGTAAAATGTATACAAAATTTATTGAACATGAACACAGGTCACAGAGGATAAGAAACCCTCTAAGTTAAGATTGTTCATCTTTCATTTTCAAAGAGGACCAATGAAATCATAGGGTGATATCTTAACTTGTTCATGAATTTGATTTAAATAAGGCAGAGTTACACAAAATCATTATTCTGTCTCTGTCTTCCAGAGTCATGGAAGTCCAGTGCTGAGACAAAATTCAAGATAACTGGTGATGACCTGGACTGCAGTGGATGACTTGGCCTCTTCAATGCATTGTCAAGCTCTAAGCACTCTATAGTGCCTGCTTCAGCCACCTTCTTGGCCATTGGAACAAACTGCTCATCTGCCTGTTCTGCTAGAAGTCTTCACATGCTTGGAGTATACATCCCCCTAACTCACCAATGAGTTTGAGGTCGGTTGATTACCCTCAGTCTGGTTCAGTCCATGTAGTTGCTGTGCTTGCTACAGCTTCTGGAAGCCACAGGTGAGAATTGGGCAGCAGAGGGATAACAAAGGTAGATGAGCAGCCCTGATAAGAACTTGGTAGGCCATCCATACACTATTGGAGGTAGTATCCACAATGATGAAATCACAGATTAGTCAAAGTATTGAAACAGAATCATTCTTGCTTGAAGTTATTAACAAAATTACGTATTAACATATATAACATCTAGATTAATTTCTAGAAATATTTCTTCTGTCTGGTTATCTTTATTTCTTCCTGAAATCCTCATCATTAAGTAGCTCGCTGTTTTCTCCTTTTTTTTGGTTATTATTTTTTTTTTATTCACCAAGGGAAGGTTATAAATGGAAAACAATATTAGCCCAGTTGGCATGTCTGATTTTCTGTATTTCCTACAGTTCACAATTCTATTCTACATTTAAATATATGATGGGTGTGTGTATATATACAAATATACTCACATACCCTCATGCATCATGATTGCAGATATCATTGTTTACTTGTACAGTCATTTATAGGAGAGTTATAAAATTTATTTGTCTAACAGAAAGTTAGAACCCTCACTGTATGCTGTGGTTGTAAAACTAAATTTTCCCATGTTTAGGATACAGTGCATCTCTCTTTGTTCTTTAGAAAATCAAAAAGAATTTTCAAACCAAGCTTCAGCAAAGGTGCTACAGGATATAAGCATTAACTTAACTGAGGCATAGGATTAGAGGATATAAAACAAATTTTATTGGAAGAAAAATAAATTTGTAAAATATTCATCCTCCCCCATAAAACATTTTTTTCAAACTTTCTCTCTGCCTACAAACATTAGGATCCAAATACAGTTCTGTTTTATTTACAGGTCTTATTATAACTATGACTCAAGTTAGTGACATTCAACTGGCACATTTGTAACTTTAATTTTATTAAAGCAATATCCATTAATCCTAATGATACTCAGATCTACAAAGAACCACCCAGTTTCAAAGACTCTACTGGCTATTTGCACTGAATGGTTAAATAAGCAACACTTTACTGCTTATTGTATATTTCCCAAAGAGCTGATGTTAGCAATAGTTTCTTTCTGAATAAATATGGGGAGAATATGCCTACTAGGCAATTAAGTGCATTTCTTTTATGCAGCTTTCATATGTCCTTGCTTAATTAATGTTGTTTGCATACTTTATTTCATATATGTGCATATGACTAGCTTGATAGGCTACCAATTAGGCTTAGTGAGAAACGAATACAATTTAATTTTGTTGGTAAAAATAAAGTTGCAGAATTTGCCTTCTTTTCACTGTACCCATTCCTCAAAATAATTACCAGAAAATAAAGGGAGGTTAAGAAGAAAAAGCAAGATAAAGGGAGGAGTAGGGGGAAGTGTACTCACATGTCATAACGCCAGTGGGTGGCACAATGCTATTATTCCTAAGGATTCTTAAAGGAAGATGAAGATCCTAACTTAACTCTGCTTTATTATTTATCCTAGGGGTGATGACAAATCAGAATCTACAGGGCCATTAGCCTATAATACCTAATAATCTTTATCTGGGTACAAGCCATTGGGTTTGAAATAACAGAGACATTTTTCCCCCTTGAGCAGCTTAGATGGTTGTTTTGAACTCAAATTGCTGACTTAATTGCTCAAGTCACTCAATCTGCCTGTGTGGATGAGCTTGAGTGTGGATCGCCAGTCACTGCATCAGCCACAGAAAAGGAACCCTACAATAGCCCTTTGTTAACTGGTTGGCAAATGGAGAATGCTGTGACACAAACACCTACTTAAAATTAAGAAAGCAGCCAGAGGATCAAAGGAAAGGATCAAATAACGCAGCCAGTTAAGCTGCTACAGTCTCAGGTGATCATATTTAGAGTTCTTCGGCATTCAAAACATGTATTGGCTTAATAAAAGTTGATAAATAAAGACACTGAGAGAGAAATAATCACACAAAGGGCTGTGCTATGTCTCTTTGAATTAATTACTCTTTGTATAATTCCAGTTCAAATAGGATATTATACAAACAAATATAATAAAAATGAAAGTTAACTTAGTCTTCCTCCAAAAAAAAGATAGAGATAAAGTCTGCACCAGTCATTTTATTGATGTAGGGAGCTCCTGAGAAGGAAACACTCAGAAAATTCAACGCAATTAAAATGTTTACCAATTTCATGCTATTTGGATAAGACAGTTCCTGCCCTCAAGGGGATTACAGCCTAATAGGGGAATAAGACACAAATGCAATTAAGCATGACCAAGAGTACTACACAAGTGCACTAGAGAGCTTAAAAAAATGTTATGAAGTTTCCAACAAAGATTGTTAACTACGGGGCAATATTGCCAAGGCTTCATGAAAGAGTTTGCATTTAAGTCAGATTTTAAAAGCCAAGAAGGAATTCAACAGATGACTGGGGGGAGGGTGGATGTTCCTGACATACAGAAGGGTTGGAAGGAAGCCTTAGGACATTGAACTCAAGTGACTGAGTCAATTGTTTAGAAATCTATTTCAATTGGGCCATGTAGATGAGCTTGAGTGTGGACTGACAATCAAGGAAGCAGGAAACATAACCTATGTTTCCAGACCATAGTGAATTAAGTTTGGTGAGAGCAAACTGTATCTAGAGGGGAGAAAATGAGTTAGCAGTGGCAAACACATGCTTCAAAAGACAGCTACAACACTGAAACTGACAGTCTTTCAAATTAGAGAAAGCAATGGAGTATTGGCTACAAGATCATGTTACCTCCTGTGTATTCTCTTCCAGGTAGGATTGCATGCTAACAGAATTCATTGACCCCAAAGCATGAATAAATCACTACTTTAGGAATATGGTGCTGCTTGAATGGTTAACATAGAAATACTAATCCCAGCCAACCTTATTTAGCTAGATAAATCTCCTAGAGAGAACAGAACAGGCTGGTGACCATAGGTTCTCATTGTCAGGTCAGATGACAAATGTAAACACTAGAACTACATATGTTCTTCAGATTTTAACAAATACTCTCCACTGACCCATGGTTAACATTTCTGACCCAATGCTCCTTGACAACAGTGTGAGATGAAATTTTCGTTTTATGTTTTCAAGTCACTTCTTTCAGATGTGAGTTAAGCTGGAAACAGGATTTGCATTTGGAACTAAATATTTTATCTAGTGCCTTAGTTTCCCCAAACACCACCAGCTCTTCAAATTTTCCAGGGACTCTCTCACTGAAAAATTGACAGAATATATTTGTTAAATTGAACATTTTCTCCCCCCACATATGTTTCAATCTAGAGAAAATTCTTCAGTTTTATTTTTTGTGTTGATCTCAATTCTTGATCATCCAGGGGTGAAAAATCAGTAGGATTATGACAGAGAAATATGCAGTCTTTTTTTTTTTTGTTGTTGGAAATTGTATACTATCTTCAGAGTAAAGGACAAATTACATTTAAAATTAATTTTCCTTTTCTTTCCCTTACTATGTCTACAGAACTCTGATATTCTATTTCATCCTTTATACAATTTATGATAGAAAAAGAAACTAAAAAAACAAGACCAGAAAGCCAGGATTATCTTTGTGAGGTTAATAGATGCTGAATGGAATCAAGGTGACTAAAGCAGGGATCAGTAATTTTGTGGGGTGTGTGTGTGTGTGTGCATGCTTCCATAACCATTGTAGGGGATGTTTTGGCCCCTTCCTCAAAAACTGATGGCACCTACATCTAGCTGCTGAATGAGTTTATCATTATGGAACATATCTTGTAAGACTTCAAAACTTCTCTGGAAATATGTTCCATACCTTGTACTCCCTTGCTCATTCAGAAGTAGCAATTAGGGGTTAACAGTGCCTTAAGAAGCTCATCTAGATTTAGGGTCTGATTTAGCTGTGTTCCTTGGATGGGTAAATACCTTTTCACAAGACAGGAAACAAAATGTCAAGGGATTAGCAGTGTAGTATTACTCACATTAATCTTCATATTAAACAAATGTCTTCTTCAAATGTGTCCACTGGACAACCTTAACTTGGCTTTATTCTGTCACATCAATAGAAGTAAACTTAACAAAACTGTGTATTCTCTTCCCTAGCACAGTGCCTGGCATGTACTAACTACTTGAGGAATCCTTTTTCTTTTTTTTTTAATCTCATTGATTGCCATACTCAGTCTATGTTTCAGTCAAGTGTGTTTCTTTGTGGCCCCTTGCATCCATATCTTTCCTAAAATGAAATTGGCCTATGTGCTATATGATAACCTTTCTTTCTATTTAATTGTGGCATCTCTTCCACGAAGGATGTACGTGTTTGATGAGATTTAGAATAAATGTGAAAAAATTTATTTTGAAAGAATAATAAGTAGATTACAGAAATAGGTAACACTTAT